>JAUYWI010060645.1:7577-27888 GCA_034780595.1 Parotoplana pacifica | reverse complement strand
GCTGCTCTGCAGGCATGCCAAAAGAAGCTGAGCTTCTTAGTCTTAACCATTTGCATCAGATCTGGCCTTACCTCCAGTACGCTAATATTTGTTCACCTGTCCTGCTAGCTGATGGGAAGAACCCGCTTTAGAACCCACATTTCGACTGCATTGATTGTTCTTATATCTGCTGCCATCAGCGTCCAAGCTTCGGCCCCGTAAGTCAGAACACGACCAAACCTCGTCTTCAACCTCTTTCCAGGTGTTCACCATTTCAAGGGATTTTTCTTCGCCATCACCTTGCTCACACGAATATCTACAGTTTCCATTCTCTGTCTTGATTGAACCCAAATACTTAAAATCATCCACACGCTCGACATTGGCATCCATTACTCGTGGCATTCAGTTTTAGTTCTCTTCTTCTGACGGCTTCATTGAACCGCCTAAGGGTCCGAGATGGGTCATTCGTGCCATCTACATGGACAAGCCGTCTAGTCAGCAAACCCGAGATCAGAGATGATTCTTCCACCAGTTACCACTCCGAATTCCCCCAGGTCAATTTCCCTCATCACCTGTTCTGTGTAAAGTAAGAGTCTTGGAGAGATTTTTTTTAAATAACCCTAATTTCTATTAGTTTCTTTCATTTTTATCTATTTTATCTAATTCAACTTTTGATTATATTAGTGTGAATTAAGAATCAGAAAAATAGGTATTAAATCTAACTGATATTTATATTGTTTATGAGATATGTGTCAAACAATGTTTCAATATTAAATTGCGCCTAAATTGATTTTCATTCAAATGGCTAATTTTTAAATAGGAAACGGTGCCTTGATAATTAGAACCACTATTTTTTATAAACATTTGGATTCTGGGTTATTTTCAGAATTTTAAGCTTCAAATGAAAATTACGTGTATAAAACAATGTGGATCTAGTAATTTAAGCATTTTTAAAATGGTTTAAACCAATTTAGATAAAAAATACAAAATTAAATTTTCGTTTAGTCTGCTAGTCTCTGGCAACAGTTACTAGGTGTAAAGCTCATTTAATGAAAGCTCAGATATGATAACTAGTTGTCGTGTGGTCAAATAATCATTATTTCATAGCTGTGTGGCATAAAATTGTAAAATAAGATATTTACTATGTGTGGTAGTGTTGTGTTCCTAGCAACAGTTTGTTAAGTGAAAAGTTGATAAAACGTTGTAAATTGATGTCAGGAACACTTTTTGAAATTATACTGATTTATAAAAAGTGTTTTGTTTTCGAGATATTTGCAATATTATGGTTTGACTAATGAGATTAAAGGCTGATACTCTCTCTGGCACATGTGGAGCCAACAAGAAAGGTATCCATACAATTTAAATTAATGTTTGTAACATTTTGAGATCATGTTGATATAGAGAAATATCTATTGTTTACATTTTAAATTTTGGTCTCAGATTTGAGACTGATAATTGCTACCACATAAATTGGACCTCATTACAAATGTGTCCATGAAATGTAAAATAATGTTCAGAACATTTTTATAATCTTATTGATAGATAAAATGTGTGTTTTTGTTTCAAGATAAAAGAAATTTATGATCTCCACCATTGAGATTACGCGTTTATTATCTCTATGGCCCTCTGAGAACTCATATAAAATTACTCCATATCTTAAAATAAACTTTGTGTCATATAGTACATGTATGCAAAGTGTTTGAAAATATGCCATAATACTAACCTAAGACATATTAACGATGGCTATTGTACTCTATGCTGTTCTCTATACTCAAGACCACGCAATTTGCAGCGAGAAAATAATTGTTAAGTCTTATTTATTTTGACTCGCCTTTTAAAAATGTAAAGTTTGGCCTAAACATTTATTCAGATGTCAAAGTGATTACATTGATTAAATTTGGTAGATATAGGTACTGCAAACAAGTCATTACTTTGGCATGTATTAAAATTGGTAGTTTAAATTATTTCATAAAATATTAATGTAGTGTCCAGTTCTGCTTAGATCTCCGTTACATATAACAAATTTATGAACTTTATAACACAATCCATTTAACAGAGTTCCTGGCGCCGAGTTATTGCTCAGTCTGTACTTAGTGGTATTCCAGCGCCAGCATTCAGTACTGCTCTCGCATTTTATGATGGCATTAGGAGTGAGCATTTACCCGCTAATCTTATTCAAGTAAGGAAATTTATACTTTTCAATGATTATCACAAGTCATATACGCAATTTTTATAAAGATAATTACTGTATCACTTCTCGAAGAGTTGACAAAAACTGTTATGGCCTAGGACATTTCCGGAATAACCACCCTGGCAATGCTCCTTCGCCAGGTGTAAGATGGTGTTGGCTTTTAAAAAAGTATAGAGTAATTTTCATAATTGGAGATTTGTTTATCATCAGCAACTACCAGTTAAGCCAAAAGAAAACACGGTAAAAGAGAGTGGTTTTGGATTTGAAGTTTTAAAAACACAATTTGAGGATTTTTGGTGGTAGAAATGTGGTGGAATGCTAACTTTTGATGACTGCAAATCTGATGAATTGTGTAGCTTTTGCATCATTGACTTCGAATACCTAACTCATGTTGTCAACTTCTTAAAAATGCCTTGACCAAGAATGGCGTGTTTTTTTCATATTGTGTATAATTGTGGTATTGCGATAAATGATTAAAGTTTTATATTTTGGTTTTAAATCTTTGTTTTTAGGCTCAAAGAGATTATTTTGGCGCTCATCAGTATGAACTTCTAAATAATCCTGGAAAGTTTGTACACACCAATTGGACAGGGCATGGAGGTACCACTTCATCAACAGCTTATCAGGCTTAGATAGGAGAACAATGTGATTAATGATATATTTTTGTTTTATTTAGATTCTCATAGCTTTTTAAGTGGCTATGTTATTATTGTGTTTTCATAAAAATTAAACATGGTTGTGCTCTTGTAATGAAAATCAGGAAATGACATACCTAATTGTAAAAATATTATAGATAATCATGTGCTTTTCATTTTCTTCTAAACACTAGTCTAATTGTGTAGATTGTAGAATTAATTGTTGTTTTGGATTCTATATAACTTTCATATTATTTAATGATTTAATTATCTAGTTGTTTCTGTACTAGACATGGTATGGTTTGCATATGATATTTATTGTTTTTAGTTTACGTAGATACCTACTTTTGTTTTTGTTATTGTAAGTAATATGTAGCGTCTTTCTAAATTATGTTTTATATAAACTTTTATTTATTTCATACCATTTACATTTCTGATTGATGCCAAGTAGACAAATAAGCGTTATACGTACCAAAGCAGGCACTACTATAACGTAGGTCTCCTGGTGCCTAATTTGTGAAATAATAAAGATACTAAAAAACGAAAATGTTTTGAGACCCAGTATTCTATTGAATTAATATTTTTTCAAACAGTTAGCTAATTTATTATACCTAGGTATAGTCATATTTATTTTATTGACAGACATCCAAAAATGAAGTATAGAATAAATTGAGTGTGGACAAAAAACCTGATTATCGGATAGTAGAATTTTGGTAATGTAATAAATGTGGGTCATTTTTGTATGAGCACAAATTCTAGCGATCCTACTGTTGAATAAATGCATACAATATTACTGCACTAACTCATTAACGAAAAACTGCAATTTTGTGGATCTATGTCCCTATTTTAACATTTGGGACCGCTTTTAAATAATGTGCAGGTACCTATGTTTTTCCGGATTTTGGAGGCTAAATGGGTCATTTAAAAAAGCTAATTAAAGCAATAAAGAGTATACCTATGCCCTTTAATTATTGAGTCATTACCTTTCATTTCCTTCGTTTTTTAAAGGGGGCTTTGCTCTCGAAACCCCCAGATCCCTGCTCTTACGGTATTTTAGAAACCATCTAAAATAATGTCTGAATGTGTTTCGTCAAGCAATATAGTAAGTACTATTGCTCTTGATTTTTGCAAAAAAAAAAAATCTCGGCTGTCTTACAAGCCCATACAGGAGAGATAAATTCTCTCAAAAAGTCTATATTTTAACTACAAGCAACCAAATTTTCTGTGTAGTCTTATAGCTAGATCATAATATTTTCTCTGAAAGTTCGTGATAAACGTCTTTTCCAGCATTTTGCCTATTTTCAAAAGAGGTCGAAGTCTCTAGATGATACGGAAATTTCATCATTCACATAAATGACAATCTTATCAGTATTTCCACCTTACATAATTTTGGCAATTAATAGTAAAAAAAATGTACTCAAGAACATTCGGGGATCAAAATTAGTTAAAAGCAAACAATCCCAAGAAGCATGGTATAGATAAAGCTGGACTATAATGGAATTAGAATTAAATCAAGTATATTTGTTTTAAAAATATATGTCTTCATCAGTGCTTCTAACGTTCAATAAGCAGTAATTTCAAAACAAAATTTTGTTTTGCTATTTCAATTTTATTGTGATGCGGAAAATTTAATTTGGTGAAATTCTCAAGGACTTTTGGTGAATGAGCATCTAATTCTAAGCTCTTTACTTCTCCTAGTGTCATGCCTGCCTGCTAACAATTGGAAATCGATAAGGTATGTTAATATATTTCTATAAATAATATAGGCATAATGAATTATACCTAAAAACTATTTTTTGAAGCTTTTTATAGTTGAACTTTTTATCATCAAGTTTTCTTTAATTGCAATAGATTTGGTTAGATGTTTTCGCTATAATTAATCAAATTATCTCCCATTTCTTGTCATGTAATGTTTTTTTATAACAAGTGGATCACCCTTAGTTATCCTAGGTTAGATTTTAAAAGGGTGATCACTGACCATCTGACACTTAGTTTAGTCAGACATTTCATCTACAGTCATCAGTAATCTCACAAAAATAAATCCATGTACCTACATTGTTTTTATCCTAAGGCTTAGGGAGCTTCCTTAATGTTGGAAAATTGCCATTCAATGATTAGGTACATTTATAAAACTGTACTACATAAATATATTTAAAAAATGAAATTAAAGGTTATTACAAATATGAATTACTTTAGACATTATATAGAAAATAGTATTGGTTGTCATACCAAAAACTGACCCTAAGGATAGTACCATGGATTTTACAGAACAATACCTGTATTATTACAATGTAATTCTTACAATCATAATACGATTTACTAATAATTTTTCATTTAAAGAAAATTCACAATTATTAGAAGGGCATCACTATTTGTTAAAAATTTTAATGAATAAAACAAATCACTATTCATTGGAAATGATTTTTTTGATGAATAAAACCAAAAACTATTTGTCAAAATGATTTTATTGAAGTAATTACTATTTGTTGAAAATGATTTTTTGAAGATTAAAAGTTAATACTATTCTTCAAAAAAATTAATAACTAATAGATAGGAATTACAATTTTGACTAAACTATATTTGACTATTCAAATTAACAGGAATCAATGAACAAAATGTCCATTAACCCTATTCATTTCAAAAATTGCTACTTTTTATTCTCAAATACATATATTATTTATATAGTATAAATAATGAAATATATTCAATTGCATATATCATGACCCACATGTCAAACTATTGTATCTCAAAATTCACAACTTTTCAGCAACAAAATTTAAGAAAATTATAAACAAACAAACTTAAGATAGTTTGACAAGTTTTATAACTTGCTCAATATTAAAGCTAGAGATCCAATATTTTGACCAAATATAGTTAAGTTTATTAGTATTTGATATATAAAAAAATCCAGAGATATGATAGTTTGGCATGTGGGTCACAATATCTTGAGTTCTGTAACAGGTACCAAATTTGAGATATAAACTAATTTAATGTAGAAATTGAAAATTATTTTTTATTAATTATAAATAGGTGCTATGCAAAATTGAGGCCTCTATTAACCATTGTTAGTGGAAAATATCATTTTTTGATTCTTGGTACATTTCTATTATATGTTCAAAATTTCAGTGGATATTATTGAGTCTGATGAATAATCATAAGAATAAGTTTAAAAAGTCCATTTTTGACCCTTTATATCTTGATTTCTGTAATAGTTATACAAATGAAATTTAGCATGCCTATTAAGTATCCAAGGTGCTACATGATAAAAAAATACCTTAAAATGTTAAATAGCTATTAAATGTTAACAGTTGGAAAAGTGACTAATCTTGGCAGATCCTCATATATCTTAGTGCATGTAGGTTGCTAATTGAGCTAACAACCTACTGCTGTAGGTTTAGATAAAAATATATATTTATATGTATAATATACTTACAGATTAATTTTTTTATACTGTAATAATATTTCAACACCAACAGTGTTAATGGATATTTTGTTTATCAATTTCCTATTATTTTTTAAAGAATATTAATACCTTTAATAATCAAAAATCATTTTCAATGAATAGTGATTGGTTTTATTCATTGAAAATTATTTTTGATGAATAGGGATTTGTTTTGATGGAAAAACTGTTATTTCAATGAAACTTGTTGTGTAATAGCAAGTGTCTAAATAAAATTTGATATAAATTTCTATATGCTACCAACCAAGTAGAAATTACAACAGATTAGCAATTGGTCTGACCAAGATGAAATGGTCTAACCAACTAAAAGTAAAAATAATTTATTTTATAAAAACAATTATTGTTTCTTTCATATTAGTAAAATCAAAGCATGCTATTTTGGTAGATCTAAAATTTCATGACAGTTTTAATTAACCTTTCTATTTAAATTTTATTTTTCAATAATTAAAAATAGCTATACTTGCCATGTAAGTCTCAGCCATTTATTTTAAATAAGTTTTGATTATCAAGTTATTATTTTCATCAATTTGTCTATTTATACTTTAACTATTATGTTCTGAGATGGTCTGACCAGTTTAGAACTGGTCAGGTTCCCATTTGGTCACCACTTTTAAAACCATTTTGAAACTGGTCAGGTTCCCATTTAGTTTCCAACAAAGTCACATGCAATTGTTTTGTGTAAGAATCATGACCATTACCAAACATAGTATACACATTGTGCAGAGAGACTCTTTGTTCCAGATACTCTCCAGGCACTCTCATATCATGGATGTGTTATGTGAGATCCACTGGCTCCCCATCCATAAAATTGATCAAGTATAAAATGTGTTGCCTTGTTTTCAAATGTCATCTCAAAATGGCACTTTCACATTTGCAGTCTGTTCTCACACCAACTGCCTCTGCTACTAGCTATATCAATTTGAGATCACAGATGGCACTCCATTTCCACCAACCAATCCCAAAGTGCAGTAGGGCCACTGATGCCTTCAGTTTTTATGCTCCTCATACCTGGAACACTTTGTCTGCTCAATGTTGTTCTCAAACTAACTGGTCTACTTTCAAGAAATTATTAAAAATTGAATTATTCTCTCCATAATTCACTCATGTACTCCTGACTTTGATATTCTTATATGAATTGTCATTAAAAAAGTATTATTATTATATTATTACAGATCACAATTGATTTTTTTAAATAATTTTAGTGAATTGTTCACTAGTAAAATATTCTATATTTAAGACAAGTTTGACCATAGAGCAGATATGTCCCAAAGTTGTTTTTTAATAGAAAATGGTAACTGTCAATGATATTGATTTAATGACTATTTTTGTCATAGAAGTGGTGGCACTAGCAAGTCAATTGACCATGTTATCATTAAAAGTAGATTTATTATATATTTTTGTAATGGAGGTGGCATTCAAGTCCATCTATTACTAAATGGATTAAAAAATGGTTCAGGGCCCAAATGTCTAAAGTACAAAATTTATAATGACCAAGTCTACTATCAAAAATGGATAAAGTCAAAATATATACTGTTCAAAATGTCTATTGGTATACAGACCCACATTACTAGACTATAATACCACATACCTAAGAACTCAACCCATGCCAGAAACTGAAACAAAAGGATGATGCTATGAATTTGGTAAAATGTAGAATGAAATTTTGACTGCAGCAAACATTTAAAACATAAAAAATAGAATCTTGTAAGCCTTCAAGTATTAACACTATAAAATTGAATTTAATCTAACCAAAATTATGTTTTAAATGTTGCTTCAAAATTAAACACAATTATTCAAGATCAAATCATTACAACGTAATCATGTGCTGAAGCATGATAAGATGGTAAGTCAACCTTGGTGATTGAAAATACTATCTAGTTCATCCAAAAACCATGAAACTGTCAGAAATGAAAAATGTAAAGTTATTTAAATGTAAACCAATAACAAGAAATTTGGTACAGGACTTAAGACCTCAGCAGTGAGTTTAAACCAGTTTAATGTGTATACAACCATCACTCTTTCCAAAATCTAGATTTTTATTAATTTGTAAAAGGCTAAATAAGCACTGGTTCAATTAAAAGGCAGATTAAAATCAACTTTTGAGATAATGAAATCATTACACTTATACCAACTATGTATTTTCCTTATATAGAAAATGTAGTGGTCACTTTGATTGAAGAACCAATATGAAAATAAAAGTTTACCTAAACTAATATTACTAAATCTACTAGTTAAAATAGTTAATGTTAAAAAGTCCACTTGAGCTAGAAACTGAATTAGGTCTGTATGCATTTTGACTTGTAATATGCTTTGATGGGTATGCCTTTTATCCATTATATGAGTATACATTTTGAGTTTAGATGCTTTGTAATGTACTCTGAAAAGCTATTTCTATTATAAAAACTGGACAGTAAATCCATATCCTTAACAAACAAAAGCACCTGAATTTTTAACCATTCAATACCAACCTTTTAGATTATGACTGATGACTATATCCATTGTTTTCCTCACATAATATTTGAGTAGATGAAAACAGTTTTGAAGGGTACATGTCTGTTTTATTTCTTCAAACAAAATACTAGTCATTCAAGTATTATATTTCTATGATAAATGACTAAGAACTGACGTTTTTATTGGAGTGTTTTGTAGTAGTTTCCAACATGTTTACAGAATTAGGGACCATATTTATATCCATCAACTTAGTGTTTTTTTTAATGTTTGATTACTTAGCTAATTAAATGTTTATTTTGTATTTTTAGTCAATTATTAGAAAAGTAACTAGTCTAATATTTCAAAATCAACATAGATAAAGAGATCAACAATCCTTTAATAGCAATTATTCATCATCTGTAATCAACATTTAATGTACTATCTTCAACTTGATTAGTACCTACCTGTAGTGTATTTTCAAAAATGTCAGTAAAAGATAAAAAGATGCATTAGGATTTTATTCATGCAATGGTCAATTGTGAAAATTTGCAGGTTGACAAGATAGTAGACAGAAAGGGAAGCTGTTTTTCTCAATATACATAGGTTCCATAATATTATGACAAAAATATAGATAAAATAGCATTTGATACAATAATAACAACTTTTGTAGGTATTGCATTATGTGATTTCTTAAGGGTGAGTTTACTTTTGATAATGGGCATCTAGTTACAGTTTAACATGCATTATTTATAGGGGTATCCAACTATCCTTTTGTCAGATGCCACCAACCTTGGCAGTTGTACAAAATGAGATTCTGAAACATATGTCACACACAGTTTTACAGGCAATGAGATTTCTCCTATGTTTTGTGAGTCATAGCTCAAAGTATAGGTAATGTAAATTATTATTTTATGACAAGATCTTTCTTCAAAATTACAACTCAATGTAAGAAATTGAATCTAAATTTTAAAAAAATTCTTGATGAGGAGCCCCATATCCTCCCATTTTATGTTACTAGAATCTACTTCATTTCAATTTAATAATATCTATGGAAACATTTCAGGATTGTATTTATTGTTATCAAATATTATGCATTTGGGAATATGTTTGCACCATTTTCACTAATTTTGACTTCAAACATCATTTTATGGCTCTTAGATTAATGAAAGCCAAAGCAATGGTTTTGGTACTTTTTAGAGAAAAAAGTAGAAATTTCATTTCATGTATTTAGGTGGCTATTGAAAATTTCTGTAAGTTTTGTACTTCAAATAAATAGTCTTTACCACCCATCAGGGCTCTAACTCTGGACCATACTATGGTCTTATTTAATGTGTAGATATATATCAACCTGCTTTTTTGACTGTGTATTAGTAAATATAAATAATTTGATTCATTTTAAATAACTGCATTTTTATTATTGTGCCTTTTAGTAGCTTGTCTTACCAACAAAAATTGACTTCCTATAGGCCTGACTGTAATCCATAATGCTTCTGATGCTAGGTATTAAACATTCACGACAGACAGTATTTGGAAATTTAAATAAAAAATTCTGATTTTTATAATAATGTTTATTCAGAAATTAGTGAAATTTATTTTACTGACTGACAATAAAATTTCTGATTTTCAAAAGCAACTTCTAAACTTTCAGTTTTCATAGAAGGGGTTGGCCACAAATTACTACTTCAATAGTTTAATTTATTATACAAGCTTATTCCCAGATCAAGTCATGACCATGATCAGGATAACCTCTGTACTGAAGACCAGTTTTATTCATATAAATAGTCATTTGGTTTTAATTAAAGACAGTTGATTTCTCCATTTCCAACTTGTTAAGGGTCATTTTGATATTAAATTAGGTCTATTTTTACTTGGTTTTGTCATTTTACTGCTTTATTCACAAATCTGTAATTCTCCAGTTCTACTATGTTTTAGAAGACCCAAAAAGAAATGTAAAGACTGCATTCATGAAGATATGGAGCAGGTGGGAGTTCTAGAGGATGGTGCAATGGATTGGAAGAAGTGGAGAAAAATTATCTTCACCTTTGTCTCCATCTAAATGTGAAAAAACAAGAAGTTGTAGTTTGATGCCCCCTTTCAAACAATGTGACTGTACCATTTCATAAATTGATTGCATGAAAAGAACACTCACAACTATAACACTAAAAGAGATACTATGTTTTGAGCCAGTAAATACTTAAATTCAGAAATCAATATGTACTGTATGTCTACATGTATATTATGTTAAACAGTATTAATCTTTTTTTTAAATAAAATGACATTTAGCCATTGTTTGTCCAACTTTTCAGAAGATTGACTCAAACCTGACTTTTTTGGAGTTACAAAATAAATGTAACTTTAATAAGCAGCCATACATAATAATGTTCAATATTTTGAACTAATGTAAAATTTATAAATCCCATAGAAAATAAACCATACAACCATTTTTAAATACTGACCTGGGTGCCAACATTAATTGTATGTCCAGCTGTTCCATGGGTTTTCCATCTGCTTTACAGAACAAATTTACATTTCTTAACTTCTTCTCACCATTAAACAAATCTTTTAAAATGTCCACCCAATTGAATAGCAGAGACATCATAGGCTTAGAAAGAAGAATATCAGAACTTTGCTGTTTTATGAAAACCTACAAATGATATATTTTATAGTAGTTTGGTGTTTCATTGCAAATGAGAGATCATTGTTTTGATGCCCTATGTTTCAACCAATGACATCCCAAATGTTTGATGCATTAAAAGAATACTCACATCAATCAATAACAATAGAACAGACACCAATTTTTGAATAAAAATATTTCTAATTATAAAATTGAGAATTTGACATCTACTGTACAATATTAGGTATTTTGGAAGAAGATCGAAAAACACAAATGTATGAATTGATGGTAATGAATGATCAAATCATGAAAAAATATGTAAACTAGGTTTTTTGTATGAGCCAAATTAGTTTTTTAATGGTGAATGTAAACTATAAAGTTAAACCAATGCATACATAAAAAGGGATGGTTACAAAGTAGCTACACGTAGATGTTTCTAATATCGAGTTTTGGATGTTCCTATCAGATTTTACCACTTAGAATGTAATTTCATTTTACTCTAAACAACTTATTAGGCTGCACAGCATGAAATAGATCACTTTATGTATGCATTGGTTTTCCTGTTTATAGCTTACTGTTACCATTTCCAAAAAACTAATTTGCTTCATACAAAACTTTGTTTCTATATTTTTTGTGTATTGAGCATTCATTACCCATCAATTCATACATTCCTTTTTAAAAACTTTTTCTATCTTCTGTTTACACCATTTTTTAACTATGAACAGTAAGAAAATTATAATTTTATCAACTAATTATCAGTAGTATGAACTTGGGCATTAATGAGAAATTGGTGCTGAACCACTGGTACCATGATTGGGTACAGATACATTATGTAGTCTAAGGATTGTGTATAATTAAAGTCAATTATTATGAAAGTATTGCAACATGAAACAGAAATCACAGGTATTTGTTAAAATTTAAGACCAGATGAAATTTTACTTTTAGACTATTAAATAAAAGATAGAATTCATCTCTAATGGTCTTCAATTTTTTACTATCTATAAATATTGTACATTCAATCAAATAAATCTATTCCAAGTTTTGCCTAACCATATTTTAGTACAATACCATGGTGTATCATTCTTAGAGTTGGGAAAATAGAGTAATTTTGCTTCATCAGTATAGTTGTGCTCAAATAAGTACTTTATGAAATATGTAGAAATCAATGTATATTTAATGTTGCATTGTAGTTTGATTTTAGATTTGCAACACTGTTTTTACAGTTAGAAATGATCAATATCAACTAAAGTTGCTATATTATGTATGAATTAGGGTGGATTTGTGAAGCACAAACTAGTTCGATGATTAGTTGTTTGATGTTTCTGTAATTTTGAAAATCAATATAGGTACATATAATCTCATTTTAATTTATAATTTAAAATAATCCAAAAGCATTCAATATTTATCTATTTCAGCTGTCCAAATGGATTTGTCAATAAAAGGCGTTAGCAGACAGGATTTGGTGATTGATCCACAGTTACCCTCAAAGCTTGAGATTGTTGACCAAAACTGTAATACCTCTTCGCACCTAGGTGGTATGTCTATTAAAGAATTGAGTCACCTTACAGTCAACACAAGTCTTGATTTAGTTAATAATTATTCTGATAAATTGATTTGTCAGCCCACTCTTCCATCTGCAACCGATGTAAAGCCTCATTCACCTCATCGTTTTGGATCTTCTACAAGTAAGGGTATCAACTGAAATTGTATGTTTTTGTAAATTCGTTTTTATGTATGTGAGAGTAGTCAGACTGAGTTCATTGCTCCCATTATGGCAATGGATATAAAGATTGAACATTCAATAAAAATATCAAAATTCTTTTGATTTTACCTAATATCTGGCTTAATTGATAGCTCTTTATATATTTAATATTTGATATTTTAGAATTAGCTCCAAAAGCTCCTTTAATGGAATCTTCACCACCTGTAAGCAGCGTACTGGCTAACCATGCCGAAGCAACATCGCCATACTCCCCTTCGTGCACCATCTCTCGTGGCTCAACGTCGACAAGTCCCCAAACCAAATTATACCGATTGCCTTCGCCGGGCAACTTGGAAAGTCATACGGCTGGAAATCCTTCTCTATTAATCGGTCCTACCTCACCCACGACTATGGCACCGTATAAGGAGCTTTCTTGGAGGGAGAAGGATCGCAGACGACGCTTTAGAGAGGAATGGAAGCACATGTGGTTGGTCATTCCTCATGGACGTTTTGAGGTTAGTACCTATTACAATACCATAATTATTTACTTTGTGGTTAGTTTATTATTGATTAATTAATTTAAATTAAAATGGTTAAGAACCTGTTGCCTTGTGTTGCTTATGAGGCTTCTGTTGTAACGTTAACTGGCTACAAGTATTACGAGTATATCGTCATTTGTCAGATTCATTTACTGAATTTGTCTGTAAAGCTAATTACCAATAGAATAGTGAGGTGTCGTGCTTGTTGTTTAGATAGTGTGCATAGATATAGCAAAGACTCCATATATTTACATTTTGTAGCAGCCAACCTAATCTGCATAATTTAATAAGCTATAAAACACATATAAAAGTGCTTTGTGTTTGCTGCGATAGAAAACACTAAATTTACTGAAATGGCGTTTAACTACCTATGTATTATGTTACATACACTCGCGTCTCTGTGTACCTCATTCCGCCTCCCCTGCTTCTCAACACATTTATTGATATTATCCGTGCGCCAACGCCGGACGCTTTTCCAATTAGTCATTGATTTCTATGTCAATATGGTTGGGGTATACCTACATACATGCTGTGGCTCGAGGTGTCGTCGTTGTCGTCCCTCTACGTCTTCATGTGAAGTGAAGGTGACGAAAAGATGACTCAGATAAGAGAGATAGAAATCTATCAATAGGATATAACACGTCGGGTTTGTGTTATATTATGGGGAAAAGAGGGGGGGGACGTATCAGAAACCCTAGACTGGCTGTCTGTTGTGGCGAATCTTAGGTAGGATAATTTAAATATGGGAATTATTGTCTTGTGGTCTGGATAAAATGTTATGACTGTAGAAATAACTAATGGACAAATATCTAAGTTTCTATTGACACTCCCTGTAGTATATGTATTAAAATTGATAAATGATGTGCTCACGGGCATTTGCTGCATTGATTTGATTATCTAATTAAGCTCTGTAGAGTGAAGCTGAGCTATTTAATTTATCACACACTAAGCTTTCTATAGCTATTAATGCTATTAATGCCTTTATTTAAAGTTCAGAACAAACGCAATAAAATCTTTCAAATTGGGCCACTTGACACGCGTTAGTTGCTCAGCTTAGCTAAGTAACTTTTAATCTGAACAATGTAATTCTCTGAAAAGATTATAATTCCATCTAATCATTCATTAGGCTGAATGTTTATTTCTTAGCTGTGCACTGGTGTGACATTTTTCAGCATAATGTGATACTATTTTCTATTGTGCCGGCGTCACGACGCCCTTTTATAATTTATTGAAGCTAAAGTTTAGCAGCTCTGCAATTATTTTTGAAGACCTAGCGTTCACGGGTTCTCACTCGTTCAGCACGCTTCACCACACAATAGCTCTATGGGTTTAAAGCGATTTAATTTTGTCACCGATTAGCAGTTAGCCACATAATAAGCCATTTACTTGACACCTTCATACTGTCGGCCTATTCATAAAGATGTGGCGCATAAAAGCTCTTCTTCCGCCTGAGTGCTTTTAGTATTCTTGGTTTGCAACTAAATTTGAGTTAAATTAGGTATGAGCTGCTTTTACTAAAGCGCCTGGGTAATCGCCAAGATCTATACACACCTTGGGTTGTCTCTAATAGCTGATTATTTTTTTGATTGCATTAAGCCTGTGTCGTATATTAAGCGTAATAGAAAAGGAGACGTGATGGTGTTGTTTCGCTTTGTCGCCAGTATAAGTTAGAGGGTATCTGAATTTGTAGCAACGGCGCACGATTTCAGTCTTTAGCACTGAAAGAAAAAACCTTGGTTAAAGAGAATTCATATTTTCATTATTTTGTCTTTGCTGCGCTGATTTCGATGGTTTCTTTTTCAACTCTGAATTGCCTACCGATATTTACTGTTTAATTTAACTGAGTTGTTTGATCAGGTTCAGATATATTTTGGACAAATTAATCTTTGTTTGGTTGGGAGTTGACTAAATACTAAAATGCAGGCTGGCAATCAAACATTCTTTGTTGTTGGGTTTGTGTGTGCTAGTTAAATAACGATTTCTTTTTCACACATTGAAAAAGTGAGAAACGCGGGTGGACAATTAGCAAAATTGACGTTGAATTTGAATGCGGTCTGGCGAACAAAATTGTATTATTTGAATGATTTGTTGGGGTTAAAAAGGAAAGGTCGGGAGATTTTATGCGGGCTAAACATTGCGTGACAATAATTTCACGATAAATTGCTTTTGGGAGTTGACTTTAAAAAGGTGTGATTATTTTAATTTTTAACTGTAATATAATATTTAAATGGTTCTATCAATGCTGACCTTTGGCACTCATTTTCAACTGATATATCCGGTTTCAACACATTTTACTGTCGATTTCTGCCAATCTATTTGACGTCGCATATTTTCACAGTGTCTGTCTGATAGTAGGTACCTATTAGGATTGAAATAAGCTGTGTTTAGGTCATTAAATTGTTGATATTATTATCCACATTTCGATTAGGCGCTGAAATTATCACATATTATTTATTAATTGGGATTAATTTTCTCTATACCATGTGTGCTTGAATAAACGCTTACCGTTCCCGTTTAGGAAATTATACCAAATTGGGGGCATTTAAATAAATTTACATTTTGTTAGCTTTCCTTCTGTTTATTTAGTTTTTATCATAAAACTTGAACAGGAATTATGAGACAGTCAGTACTGGAAGTCGGTCTGATTTTCCGGTTACTATTAGTTTTTAACCCTATCTATATTGAGGAGAGAGGGGGTGAAATCGACCTGCACAGGTTTTGTTTATCTGGCAGTTTTTTTTTTAGATAAAAGATGTCAACTCTGAGATCCATGGCTTTTCATATTTATGTATTATGTTCTGCCAACTTTTAAAACCATATTTTAAATATCGTTTCACCAGAAATTTAATGGTTCCTGTTTAAATTTGTGTTTGGAGTTTTGGGGCATGTTTTATAATCTCATTGGACGAAACATTTTTGATTCCTGATTTTAAATTAGCCATTTTATCTATCAGCTTTGCGGCAGTTCCATGTCATATGGATTCCACTTTCTACACTGTGTTCCTTATTACGTGTCAATTCTTTAAGATCTGAATATGACCATCTTCAAGATCCATTTATTAACATGTTTTTCATGGGTTGGTCTTGGCATCTTTTCCGTAGAAGTCTGCCGTCAATGACTGTTTTCAGTCGGTTATCTCTTCTCAATTATGTGACCTATCCAATTTTTCTTATGCGCTTGGTAGTAGGTGCCTTCTTTCATTGATATCCGCTAAGACTTCTTGTCTTGCCTTAAGATTTTCTGCATTCTTCATATCCACATTTCACATGCTTCAAATTTCTTCTTATCGCTTTTATGATAAGTCCACGTCTCAGAACCATAAGAGTATATGCTCATAGATTATATGTCTTCGCTATTTTCTTCTTTGTATCTATTTTCAGTCTCTTGGTTAGAAGTTCTCTTCCTTTTGTAAATGCTTATATCTAATTCTGTACTTTCAAGATTTGGCTGATTTGTGCCAGATTCTTGCACCCACGGTGCGACCGCCCACTCCATTCTTTAATGTTGTCAAACCACGATTTTCTAGGTGTCCCTCTGTGCCTTACTCTAATATCAACTGCTCCTTCGATCACTGAGAGTGCACGTTCATTCGCGCTACCCCTTGCGGCATGCCAAAAATACCGAAGTTTTAATTTGGCAAGTCTAACAATCAGTTCTTTTTCTGCATCTATCTCTTGCAGTGCATTCATCTGTGCGATGCTCCCGCCATGATACATTGAGCAGCACCACATCTTGAATGAATGAATTCAATTATTGTCACGTTTTTAGTGATCCAGCTTTCACAACCATATATAAGAATACTTACAGACCGCATGAGAGCTTTCATCTGTCTTCTTTATGCTGTGTGACTTCCAGATTATATCCAATCTTGCGTTTTTCTCTGGTCATTGCGATATGTTTCTTTATTTCTGGTGTGCAGCGTTATAGATGAGATTTTATTCTTCAATATAAGTAGGATTAAATTATGTCTTTAGATTTTTTGGTGTTTCCTTATTTAATTGATATTTAGCAGTGACTTTGTCTCTTACCAAATGATAATTAGCCTGTCTCTCTGTGTTACGGTCCATTTGCTTTGTTTTCAGGATTCTTTTATTACTAATATAAAATGCATGGACATTTTATATTTTGTGGAATTTTAATGAACTATTATCAGTTTGCATCTTTGTGCCGGAGAGATTTTGATGATAAGAACCTGTTGTTAGTTGTTAGCCTAAGTGTGACCGAAGTACCTAGTTATTACGTTGTTATGGAACATTCAATTTCTTGACACACGAAGATGAAAAGACAAGTTCCCCTTTAGATACCTAGTTGTGAGTATCTTTCCTGCTTTGTATAACTAGATATCGCTATTCAATTGAATTTCATATACTCAATAGTAAAGCTATCAATTTATTTTAATTTTAAGCCTTGAAAACAATTAAGGTACATTAGAAAAGAGCTAACACAGGTAAAAGGAAGTATGCGTTAGGTAATCTTGTTGATATAATAATATTACGCATATTTTGAAACACAAATTTGTAGCACTCTATATTGTTTTTAATTCATGTGAAGTGTCTCGATAAAACGTTAATGTTGAGCTTAGAATTCCCCTTTATCACTTCATTTTACAGGAAGTGGTTGATTATTTTTTTTATTATAACAACCAGTTAAATGTGTAGCTGACGCACTCCCATTATGCAATATATGTATGTATTGTATTGTGTTTAAGCTGATAAAGTTTATGTGATGTGTTAGGTAAATACCAATGCCTTTTTATCTTTTTATTAGCTTCTGGTAGCCGCTTCTGTTAGAATTCTGTTTGAGAATAATCAGTCAATTTTTGACAGCTAAACCCAAGAGAAGGGAATTCTAATTCACTTAGATGTAGTGCTGTTATAGCAATGTTTTTGTTACACTGTTACAAATTGTTTTCAATATAGTGTGTCATAGATCTCTGGGTGAAGAGAGCACACTGGTCTACTTAATTGGCAGTCCGCGGTTGAGTTTTAACTTCGGCGTCTCGGTGTCTAGTAACAGTAGCTAATATGGTTCCATTATTATACTCTATTCTCTCAGTAAGTGCAGAGTGTATGTTGACTTTGGGTTTCCCTGCCAACTTGGAGGTAGACATCGTGGCAGCACACAGTGTACTTCAACATTGGATATAGGCCTACCTACTTACATAAATTATATATAAAATACGGGCTCTTTACCATAGACTTAAAAACCACGGTGGGGTTACTTACTAATCTACAGTGCTAGATACTTGAAAGCCAAGTTTTTACAATGACAAATAATAATAATGTAGCACATTGGATATGTATTATGAATATGTGTGAGTGTCATACGTGCGTGTTGGCTCTATTGTACAAGAATGAGCCGCCATGTGCCCAAGTACAATGCACAGGTAATCAAGTGTGTCCTGCTTTCTTAGATAATGATAATATTCTGCTAACTTAGCATATTATCTGTTCTACTTAATGAACATTGCAATATTATTAGGTAGGTTTGTATCGGTTATAATGACACTGTTACATATTACAACAGTCACTCTTGTGACGTTGTGTGTTTTTTATAACAGAGCAAACTGGGTTTTAGTAAGATATTAATATTAAATTAGTTTTAATAAAAATGTTAAAAAATATTGTTAGCTATTCATTTTATATGCATTTTAACATTAAAGTCATGCATCCTTTGACAAATGAAAGCTGTGGGTCATCTTTTATGCATTTGCTGTATTCTATACACTTTTCATGGGAAACTCTCTTTGATATTCTTAGGCAATGTTTACTCATGATGTTTGACCAGACGATATTACAATCCGTTTTTAAATTCTTATATTAATGATATTTTATTTTAAGTGAGCGTTAATATAATGGCCCAGTGTCTCATACTGATTTAGTGGAATCCCTCCCCCCCCCCCCGTCATGATGTGTGAGAGCGTTTTCCTGGCATGTTAGCTGCATAGAGTTTCATAACCAGCCATTTATCATAATCTTAGCATCATCGTTTGACATAATGAGAGGCTTACGAACTTTTAATGTGACATTTTTAATACTGTATATACCTAAATATCTATTTTTTTATAAAATGCAATGATGTGAAAGTGTCACCTAATGGTCTGACCATGATTTGGGGGTATCTATTTTCATTTTTAAATGATATTAAAAGTCATTCTCGGTACATTTTATCCAAAAATAAACAGTAAGTTGATGGGAATTGACAGACCTAATTCTTTATATTTATTACAAATTTATTGAGTTGACTTTTATCAAGTATGGCAATGTCATCTGACGCCTTTCTTTGCAAAACCCAATAATATTTTAAAGTAGAAAATTGTGTCTACCTATTAATACAACAAAACTAATATTCACTGTATAGACTTAGAACAATGGCTATTCCTATGCAGTCGATTATGTTTTTCATTTTACTTTGTGTTGCTATATAATAAAGTCTATCTTATTGTGGTTACCATAATGCCAAATTATGAGGGAAATATTTGTGTCCTAAATTTCCGTGTGATCAGATTATTGTTCTAAGGTATACATAGGTATAATATGGCATACGATAGAATAATAAATTTGTGTGTTACACAATCATTTGATATAAATTCATATTATTATATGAAATTGTATTTATTGCCGTTGTTGGTATACTAATAATACCAAAACAACACCAAGAGTATTATTGTTGCACAAGAGAGATTTTCGCTCAGGCGACACTATGTCTGCTTGTTTTGTGGGGGGGGGGGGGGGGGGGGGGGGGGGGGGGGGGGGGGGGG
>JAUYWI010060634.1:0-15964 GCA_034780595.1 Parotoplana pacifica | reverse complement strand
TTACAACCCTAGACATTATCCTTATTAATAATTTATTTGATTCATTACCTAATCGTATCCAGGCAGTCATTAACCAGTATGGTGGTCATATTCCTTATTAAGTCTATGTTGTGTACTTTCATTTTTACTTCTGTTGACATATGCCTATTTGAATGTCTGAATGCTTATTTACATGTTTATTAACTTTATTGATAATAAAACTAACATTAATGTTGATATACTAAAGGATTTTTCAATTTAAAGTAACTACTTTTAAAAAAATAGCTTTAAAAACTAGAGTGGACGGTTTATATTACTCAGGGGTGTATATCTTGCCGTCATGTGTCCCTGTCATAATATTTGCAGTGTAGCTAAACTATTGAACTTTATGTTTTAAAAAAATCATTAAATTGACGTAAAATTGGAAGCCAATGATATGCTTTGTAAATTATTAGTTTTATGAGTTTAGTGACCGATACACGACCTGAAACCAGCAAAAACGCTTGGTAGTATTTTTGATGAAAGTGCTCCTTTCAGACACAAAGTGGCCTGTCATAATCGATTAGTTGTTCAGCAGAGCTCCAGACATGTTTGTCTGCCGTCTTTGTAAAACAATGGCTCCAATAGCTCCAATGTGACCAGTCTTGAGATAACAAGCATGAAGCAAACCCTACAATAGAATAAAATATGAGTCAACTTTAACAGCAAAATATCTTAATCAATATTTCCTAAAATTAGACTTCGTCATGGCAGGCACATTGAGTGCTACAAATGTAATAAATGTTGTCTTCACATAATCCCCCTCTCAGTGAACATTCCATAATAATCAATTAAAGTATGGTTTTGCTACACCCAGGTCACACGAGGTTCTCTCATCTTCCATCGAAACGTCCAATATTCAATTTTGCATTTTAGTGACCAATTATCAATTTTATTCTTACTGGATCCGTTATGAATCTATTTTGTTTCTTCAACTTGGGTGTTTCACTATTAGCCTTCACCAAACTTACCGACACACATTGGTATTCATTTGTTTCCGTGCATCTCTCTAACTAGCTACTACCTACTCCTACTGTTCTTACATCACGTACCGCTCAAAGACAACATTTTTTATCTGTCACATAGCTAAAATGTTTCCTACCATTGCATTTATTAGCTTCTCTGTTCAGTTGAATCAAATGCCGCTGTATTTTCTATACTATTATATGTATCTTTTATGGTTTGGTAATTGCATTAAACAAAAAAGTGGAATATTTTGATAAAAATATACTACTTATTCATATTACTGATAGCCAAGGACTGCTGTTCAGGCATAATCACAGCCTGAGCAATATTTAATGGTTTACTTTTGCAGCTCATACACATATCATGACCTACTATGTCAATTCATATTATTTTTGCTTTTAAATAAAATTCAATATTTATCCTATTTTGTATAATCGCCGCTCAGATCTTTCTAGTTTTCAGAAATTGTATTCCATTGATTTAATAAAATGTAATAAGATCGTATTCATTATAAGCTGAACTAGCATTATCAAAGCAATTCTGGAAGGTCGATTTCTAGGGAAACGTGGAAGAGGAAAACCAAGAAAGGGGATGTTAGAAGAATCCAAACCGAACACCGATAGAGAATTGAAAGACCGGGCAGCAAACCGAGAAGGATGGAGAAAGTGGATGCCATAGAATTGAACTTGCCTAATAACTAATTCGGCAGAACACTATAGAATAGAATAGAATACAAGGTGACTTATAAGTCAGGAAACACAGGAATTTTCGCAAATTTTTAATTTAACCAAATTTAAGCATATGCTACATAAGTTTAACTCTCAACAGTAAGGAATTATACAAGGTACATTTAGTACAGACGACTACATGTGTAGTTATATTATTATATACACAGATTACATGTAGTCTTCCGTACTATTAAGGGTTAAACAAGTTTAAGTAAATGAAAAGCAAATAACAGTTCATAAATGTTCATATATGAACATTTATGAACTGTTATTTGCTTTTCATTCTATAGAATGTGTTCTATATGTTGTCCATCACTCTCAATAGACAAATAAATATGTACGTTCCTTCCAGTCACTAGCAACATCTTGGAAGACTTAATGAGGACGTCGCTTTAGATGTTCCTTATCTCTGATTTTGACTACACACTTAGAAATCAAAGGGGGAAAAGACTGGAGAGCGGGCAGACCACTCTACCAGGCGTCAGCGACAAATCCAGTGATCTGGAAACTGTATGTCAGGTCAATCGCGAATGGAGAGGTGCCCTATCTTGTTGGAAGTAGGTCGGGTAACCTCCTTCCGGTACTAACAAGGAAGGCATGATAGATTCTTGTAACATTTCTAGGTACTTTGCTCATTTAAATCTCCATCGATGAAAAAGTGCATCTTGCTGTCGATGTACCATTGAGGATTAGATTGGCTCCAGTATCGGCAATTCTGGTGATTCACTTCACCATTTATGTAGCATATGCTTAAATTTGGTTAAAATTAAAATTTCGAAAATTCCTGTTTCCTGACTTATGAGCCACCCTGTATATTATAAAGCAACATTGTACGTAACAAAATAATAAAATGAAATTATGGAAGCCAATCAAGTAAAGCAATAAAAATGGATAAAGATGCCTAACATTAAAGTGATAAATAAATAGTTTATTGTGTGCATTTCATAATAAAATGACATTTAACATTATAATAATTTACACATGGAGTAAAATAATTAATAATCCATACAGGTCAAAGAAACATTGTTTTTCTGATCTCAACATACAAAGTAGGTACTACACGCTCAAT
The DNA here is from genome assembly GCA_034780595.1 of Parotoplana pacifica. Classification (NCBI taxonomy): domain Eukaryota; kingdom Metazoa; phylum Platyhelminthes; order Proseriata; family Otoplanidae; genus Parotoplana; species Parotoplana pacifica. The sequence goes on along the minus strand of JAUYWI010060634.1, from coordinate 13,183 downwards.
GCATTTCAAATATTACAACAATTTTCCGGAAAAATTATTTTTTCTCTACAAAGAAGTTTGTAAGAGAAAACTACACAATCTTGCCGTAGAATATACTTTTCTCATACTGACGTCTTTTAGATATTTTTACAGAAAATCGATTTTTTTCCTGACAACCTAATAATGAAATAAAAATGTTTCAAAACTTTTCAATTTAGGTACTTGAAGAAGTTAAAATCCACTAAATATGTTCCTCTGAGAATTTAGTTTTAATGGAATAATGGCTAAAATAACTAGAAAAATAGTCTTCTAAACAAAACGAATTTCCTACAAAAATGTAAAACTAATGAAATAGATTTGTAGAGATTGTTAATACCTAATTAATCTAAATTAATAGAATTGTTTGAGTTTATAAATCAAACTGTCATCAATTTGTTAATAAATCAAAATAATGTAAAGTCTTTTATGTATAAGCAATACAAATTATGTATTAATAATACTATAAATATAAAAATTTAACGTCCACTTTTGAAAAAACAGACTATCTATGATCGTGCTAGTTATCGATCAACCTACCAAAATACATAGTTGTTAATGTTGTCGGACTACTTATAAATCGTTCTTATAAAAAGGTAATAAATAGTATATATACAAAATACAATATATCTGAAGAAGCTGAAGACAGATTTATGAGACCTACCTACAGAGACTAGTTATAGACCAACCTATCACAATATATAGTTGTCAAGGCTTTCGGATTTTTATAGTCTTGGTAGGCCCAGCGCCAAGTTAACCATGCATAAAAGGTTTTCGATTATGCTTAAGTTTCTACAGAATATTTTTAGAAATGTATTTCTCATCAAAGATTAAGTAAACGAAAAATCATGAAAAAGGGGTTTTCAGTAATTGCTGAAAGATATTCAAAATACAAAAAATCAACTGAGTAATACTTACATAACTTGTGGCTGAACGTTTTTTGTTGCATTTTGCTCCTCTCTTACTGATCAGGTGATAGGCTACCATGTCAACATAGAGATTGTATCGATAGCCAGGCTTAACAGAGAGCTGGACAGAGTTTTCTTCCGGTAATTCTCCCTTGTCTACTAAGTAAATTTGGAAACCATCTTCCTTCTCCAGCCTATCAGCATCTCTAAAAGACAGCTCGCTCACATGTACGCCGTCAATGGTAAAGTTAAGATTCTTAGGGGCAGTTTCCAAGTCGGTGTATAATGGAATAAAATATTTGGTACGGGAGAAAGTGTTCATACTTATCCGGAAACAAGAGAAGTGCAGCCAGTTTGGTACAACTTCAACGGTTAAATTTTGTTTAAGCAGAATATCTTGAGAGGGAAATACATCCTCCATTTTATTCCCGAAGGTCTGGTAAATCAGATGGCCCGGTATAGTTTGCCAGAACAACGAGTGCAAATTAGAAGACGAAGAGCTGCCATTTTGTTGATCAAGAATTTCTTGAATCTTTTGTATTTTCGTCAAGATATCCTGTCCATTTGGACTTTCTAAGGTGTCGTTGTAGGCAAAGTACATTGGAGAAAGTACACGCCGGTTTCAGATAAAGACGTCTGGCCACCTAAAACTGATACCATCGTGAATGTAGTTCACCGAAGTTGGAACCTGGAGATAATTTTGAATCAGGGTCGTGGTGTGAAATACGAATAAAATCAAAGACCCGACGAGGAAAATGAGCCATATTAGGCGTCGAATTCCAGCTGTGGAAACGAGTTTGGGAACTCCGTGTACTGTTGTCCCCGAGAGGCATCTACCAACTATTGCTTGCATTTTTGGATATTGTTGGTTGGTTGGATTGAAATTCTCCTTTTAATGTAGTGCTATTTCTCTCTAAGTCATAAATATTTGATAAATGGGATCAATAGACAGAAATAAATTAGCGATTAGTTAATTGATCAATTTATTAACTTCGTACTAATAATGAAAAATATATCTCGCCTCGCTTATGTGCAACTTTCATCATAATTAGGTATAGGCAATGAATTAGGAAGTTATCATTGCAGTCTAAGTCATATAATCTTGATATAATTGTCTATCCGTTAAAATCGTTATTTGTTTTTGTTATAATATGTGTATAATTGTTATGAGTCTAATTTGCCATCAACTTTGACATTTCCATTAGATTATACTTGAATAAACGGCTAATTCCAGACAAATAAATTGAACAACTAAAATATCGACTCAATTAACTGACTATCATAAAAGAGATGGCTGTATAAAAAAATATAGTAAATGATAAAACGGACCATTAATTTTTTAGTGTGCAGAAAAGTGCACATTTCATATGATATAGACCAAGACAGTGTAACGTTCTTTTTTAGTAGATGCAATATTATGCTCTATTGTCATTTGCATTATTACAATGATTGGTACCTCGTGATCACAGGGGATAGATAGGAAGGGAACTGGTCACAGGCCGTAAAAAGGGGGTAGGGGGAGAATACTTTTATGATTTCATACTTTCCATGGAAGGGAATGGGTAATTTTAAATAACACGAAATATTTCATAATCTATTTTGGTGCATTATACTTTCTACACAGACTCACTGGAATAAAAATTAAATAATCCACATAACATTTTACATCAAAAACTCCCTTCGGAAGAGGATTGGTAAACAGGTGCCAAATTTACAAGTTTTATTTACATTCCGAAGTTGGTGTAGGTATCTTTTATAACTATTCATTTGGCCATAGAACGTTCTAATGAATATTTTTTGCCGTTGGTGGTACTTCCCCGCCCCCTTATTTACCGAAAACGGCTCACAAATGAGTTTCAATTTTGGCGAAACTACCTATATTTTACAAAAATCCAGGAAAACCAGCAGTTTGACCCATAACAATTTTAGGTTCTCATAATTTTCCTGTCCGTCAGGCACAACACCTGAAGAAGAGTTTTTTTTAACACCACTGTCCTCATAAGGAGTCGAATATATGCCTTCTTTGTAGGAAATACGAATATGATTTTCTTGGTTATTTTTTGTATTGAACACAGTAGGAGTAAATTTTGATAAGCCACCGACACCATCGATTCCAAGTTTCATTAAAGGGCACTTACGCTGTCAAAGCAGGGCTTGGCCAATTAATATGATAAGAGTAATAAAAAAAGGCTTTCCAACATATTTTTTTGATTATCTTATATATACTTTCTCTCTTTTTATGATACTATAACGATTTTTACTTTGATATGAAATATACAAAAATGTTATATTGCTCAGGCTGTGATTATGCCTGGCTGATGAGGCTTAATAAGGCCGATTCAGCTGTCCTGGGCTATCATTGGTGAGTACTATAAATAAGTAGTATATTTTTATCAAAGTATACCTGTTTTATTATTCTTATTCTTAACACTTTTATGCTCAGGATTCTTTCTGCTAAATATGAAGTTTTATATTGTTCAATATGTTTTCCATCAAGCTATGAGAAGTATTTGATAAATCTTTCATACATTTGTAGTATGTCGATTATGATAGACAACAAACGTAAAACTGTTCCAGTTTTGAAAATTGATTCTTTTATAATGGATTTTGTAGATACTTTCAGTAATGGAGACTGTTTGAATTACAAACATTATACTTTATTTAATGAACAACGCAAAAAATATTTATGTGCAAAGTTGCTAACTGAATATCCAATTTTTATCTTATTGAGTAGGTATCATTTTGCAACATTTATTAAACAAAATTATTCAAACACTTGTCAACAAACTATCAGAAAAAAAAGTTCATATACTTACATAATACCTACCTATATCGTTTAAAGAAAGAAATTTCAGACTAAAAATTCAAATGATATCAATTTAAATATAATTTTACATTATTTAGTGTACTCTTTTTGAGCGACTTAAAATAGTTTGTAGAAAATACTTTGAAATTATTGTTTTAAGATCCTGGAAAAGTCACCTTGATATTGCATATTCTTTATTTAGGAAACTGTCAAAGAAAGTCAACAAAATAGCCTAAACAAATAACAAATATTTGTTTATTTAAGGAAATTGGGTACAAATATTACTATAAGATGCAATATGGCAAAAAGTTCAATATCTACTGATTAAATATCATAATCAATTGAATTACTTATTTACGTACCTATATAAAATTCCAAAGTCCACGGGAAATTTAGGTACTAGTTAAAAGTATCAGTTGATATCATTGTTCTGGAGCGAACACTTTTATTAACTGTACATGGAAATGTCCTTGAATACATACCTCTAACCTATTCTATAATACAGAGATCACATGATAGGTGCTATCAAATAAAGTTTGTAGTTATAACCTGACCAAAAATACGACGTAGGAAGTAGAAGATATATCGAGAAAAAAGTGCATAATGCAATAAATAAAACGGTGAGAAGTGCAATATGTAGTTATTAAAATGTTCAATTACGAAGTTGGTGATTTATATAATTGCCTTCTTTAATGTAAAATTCTATTTTGATAATTCATAACTGATCTGAGTAATAAATGAATAAAGGATCTTATAACTGTTGATCCCAATTTCAATTTACTAGGTATAACGATGAAGAGATACGATTTCCAACTTTGTCTATTGAAGTTGAATGATTAACCTCCAAAAGAAAGGAGACCCATAATGTCATCTAGTAGGTAGGTAGAACACAAAATGAGCCAGTACTTACAATAATTCGTTAATTAAAAGTGTTCGCACATAATTTGTTCGAAAAAGAATTTTTCGTATATAAAAATTGGCATAGAAAAACTCGTAAAATATAACTGTTTGTATATAATATGTATATTCTTAAATAATTTATTCGTAGACAAATTTTCGCCTAAAAAATTCGTATATAATAATTCATATATAAATATTTGAATATTTAAAAATAATATACGATTGTTAGCAGTAAAATCCGCTTTATTGGAACACCGGTTAATTGGGACAACCGTTTTATTGGGACAACCATTTTATTGGGACAATTGGCAATTACAGAATCATTTGTATCTGTACAGTGTTATAAATATTTGGATAATTGGGACAAAGATGCGCTTAATTGGGAAAATTTTTCTAGATCATGAGTAAAAATTATGTAACTATTTACAGATGTATGTGCAAATAATCACTTTAATCACCGATATATTTCAGTGATTCGACTACACACAGAGTGGATTACTTTTTAGAGCATTTCCACAGCACAAATTAACTTGTTGTGTTTTGTATAGGATTTCACAACCTTTTCTGATTGATTACGTAATCTATTGAGAGCATTTCTGTTTTGGTTTTGAGTGTTTAAAGCAAACTGGGTGATTGTGTAATTGTGCATTTCTGTTTTGTTCTTTGAGTATAGATGCCTACCTATGTGTATTTAATGAGAGTTTACAGCAAACTGGATGATTGCGTAATCTAAACTACGGACATTAACCAGATTTATGGCTTCATCAGCATTTTATAAATTATTTTAATTCTCAGCAAACTCTGAAGACATGTCTTCTACGTTCTACTTTTGAAGATGAAATAAATAAGAGACTTTTAAAACCTAAAAAACAAACTAAAATGGATAGTTTTTTATTGCAATTTTATTATGTAATTTTCTACATATATTTTCTATTATAGAATACATTTATCTTATATTATTATTGTTTGTACTAATATAAATTCGGTTAATTGGGCCAACCGGTTAATTGGTACAAAGTAGGCTTCCCCGATGTGTCCCGATTAAGCGGATTCCACTGTATATAAAAATTCGTAAACAATTACATAGCCATTGATAGTCTTAAATAAATGATTCGTGTATTAGTCGATGGATTAGTAGAGAGAAATCTCTACACATTTTGCACTCCTTTTTAGAGACATTTATATGTTTTTAAATTTTAATCTTAGTATCAAAGTTAGATATTTTAAATGAGGTTTTATTTTGAAGAAAAGTACAAGATTCTGTACGAATAATTCTTTAGGAAGATTTTACAGGCGAATAATTATACATGAATTTTTATTTAGGAATAATACTGTGTCATTAAAATACGAACAAACTCTGTACGAATAATACTATACGAATTTGTCTAATTTAAGAATTTCTACTATGAAATGAACCCATTAGGTCATCTAGTTAGTTAACTAGGTATAACACAAAATGATAGCTGGAAGATGCAAAAATAAAATATCCAGTGTGTGTTATTATGAAAAGATTCAATAGCAAAGTCTCACACTTCAGCAATTGTACAGGACTGGTTGTGTAGTAGTACATAACTCGTATTGCATATTATGTATATTTCAATTTAAAGAAATGTGTTATGCATTGTTTGAGTTTTTTAAATTATTAACCAAAGAAACTGACATACCTATTTGTTAGTCCCGAATAGTTTTATCAGACTTGCTATTTCCAAAGGTTTGGAGGTTTTGCTATGTAGCACACCTCAAAACATGCACAAATGGTTCCTGTGCTTTCAGGGATCGATGACGTCATCAGGTAGAAAATTAAAGTTTGTCAGTTGCCTTCACATTTGGTACGAAGTCCCTTTGGGGCATTCAGATCTAAAAATACTTTTTGAAAACGTTATTGATTATCGATTTTTTTTTAGTAAAATCACTTAAATAGTTTTGAAATCCAAACGAAACATCCTATCTTGCTAAAGTTTAAAATATAGAATTAGGAAGTCATTAGAAAATTACATAGCTGGCGTTTCTGTTTCTGGTCTATAAGAACAACCATATTGGGGCTGGTTTATATTTGTTTCAAAATGAATTAAGTGGCTGTAAATGATTTAAAATAGTTTATTATGCGTTTCTAAATCATTTTTAGTAGTTTCGGAGTGATTTCGGTCCTAAAATTATTTGACCACAATTTTTGACTTTGTACAAAGCTAAGGATGTTTTTACTTGGTACACTATTAACATATCACACAAAGAATAGATCTGCAAAATATTAAAGAATTCTAATAAACCATTCATTTATATATTAGGAAATTAAAATTGTGATTTTTTGCTATGTTTATAATTTATAATTTACAATTATGACCAATTTCTGACACAAAAATGTTCATAACTTTTTTCTGGATCAATACTTCTTTATGAAGTTTGCTAAAGTTGTTGAACATGGAAGTACTACTACACATACCGCAGTAGTTAAACAAATCTATACGGCAGAACTTTTTTATGCAAAGAATAAAAATTATCTATTTTTTGTTGAAAGTTTGCACAGTTTGTCCTAAAAAGCAATATCTTTAATATCTATTCTCCATTGAAGAATGGCAGATCTGCTTCAAAAAATGGTTTGAACGCATGCTCAAGCGCATTGCGTGTAACGGGGATTATTTTGAAAAGATTTAGTCGTCTCATTCTTTAATGTACGCATTGATGTTATTATTTGTACATAATCATGTCAATTTTGTTGGAAAAAATATGTTTATCCAGTTAATTTTTTGTCATAACCGACTTAAAAATTTAAAATGACATAAAATCTAAAATCTTCAAAATATAACCTTGACTTTTTCAGGAATACCTTAGATATTTTCATTGTATAAAAAAAGATACTAATCGTTGATCTAGCACAATGAATTCTGGGTAATTCTACGAATTTATTCACCCCCCTTCGTACAACATATCCACCAATTTTAATAATACACATTTGGTTTCTGAATGGATTTTGTTTTCAAAAAAATACATTTTTGTCATTTTGACCCAATCTTATACTTTCAGAAGGTCATCACGTGACTTCTAGATTTTAACACCAAACATTTTGCAAAAGAATGTGGTACATTTACTCCAAATTTTATGCAAATCGGTTGGGTAGTGATAAACCTTTGGGGGGGAGCACTGGGGGACGATTAATCAAATATTTTGAAACTTTTAGATTATCGTGATATTTTACACATCTGTTGTGCCAACTTACAGTCAATCGAAACAACCTTTTTCAACGATATTTGTCTAGCATAGGAAAAACTCATTGAGTGTCCCACCTGGAGTCACAAGAACTATTTGTGAAACGCAAGACTTTGCCATTCAGTGTATGTCTTCAAGTGTGCTATACATACAACAAAACCACCAACACTTTGGAACAAAGAGTATGATTTTGTAGCTCCTGAACTATGTCAGTGCATTTTTTGTTCAATTTTATTTTTAGAGTATGTCCAACAAAGTTTATAGAAATATCTCTACATTTTATCGTACACCTACATTGTTTCGTGCATTATAAAATTTCAAAAATTTGTTTTTATTTTTGGGTGAAACCTATTTGGTGTTGTTGTCGATGGCTTGTTTTCTAAATAAGATATCAAATTTTACCACAATTCAATTTTTTATAAAAACAACAAAATTTCCTTTTGATATTTAAAAACAAATTGAGGTCACGGTTGCTAAACATTTAAAAGCAATGTCAGGATGACTACCTACATTATTTCAGCTGCTTCGGGTTTCTCTGTGAATGATTAGTTGTCAATGTACCCATTGATATCGAAGAGCCCGTTTCCATGACTTCTTTATTGCAACATGACTTACGAAATCTCTTCATCGTAAACCAATAACAAATAAAATTGGCCGCGTTGTTTGTAAAGGCAAAAGTATTAAATGCATCGTACAAGAACGCCTTGAAGCTAGCTATTCCCGCATTACTGTAGTCTTCAACGATGAAGAGCTGGATTAAGTTATTTATATTGTAGGGCAGAGTAGTAATAAAAAATATTAATGACAAACCCAGTAGACATTTGATTGTAACGATCGATTTTCGCGCAATTCCTGAATCTCTTCCATGTTCACGTCTCAGTAAAGTAAACGCAATTACTATGTTGCAGATAATGAGCCCTAGAAACACAAGCCAAATGTATACAACATCATGGTACATGACAGCGCCGTTCCATGTGTCCCAGTAGCGGCCTACGTGTTTGTCATAGCCACATGTTGGAGTAAGTGGTAGAAACCAAAGGGGAAGACATTTTAACACAACGTACAACATACCAATTACCAGAATGCCAATTTTCCTACGTTTTGTCAAAAGTCGTTTAGCCTTCAGTGGCAGGACAATGACCAGTGTTCTTTCAGCAGACATCAGCATCAGCAACATTGGTGAAGTGTCTTTCAAGAAAAAAGTCGCCAACAAATGCAATCGACAAATGACTATATTGGTATGCCGAATGTCCCAGAAGAACACCTTTCGTAGCCAATAACGCAGCGGGACGCATAGCAGGACCAGACTGTCGACAACAGCCAGTGAATTGATCATTCGACGAAGAGGCTTGCTGGTGTGTTTGTCTTGAGCAAAGAAGTATATGCTATAACCGTTGCTAATTAAACCAAACACGATAAGAATACCTCCATATACAGCAACAATTAATCGATAAACGTTGGCCATCGGATCTTGATAGGCGTTTTCCTCGGTTGTGACAATTGTGACATTTATCAGGTCTGATACGTTAATGACATCTTCAGTAGTATTCATTATGTGTGCACGTTCTAGAAAGAAAAAAAAACGTTTTTTGTTAAATCTTAATTTGTTTATGAATTCTTAACTAGCATCTTTAACGAGTTACTAAAATATCTGTCACGCTATTATTTGCTTTTATACGAAAAATACCAAATACGAATGTTAGAATTATGGTAAACTTATCATTTAAAAAAAGCATAGAACCATAGAAACATCAATGTGAAAACATGATACCTAAAGTTTATTTTTTTAAACATACATAAAAATAGTCCATTTTAAAATCAATCAAAGTAAACTAAACTATTAATTGAATTTGGTTTTGTTATACACGCGCACTACCGTGCATATTTGGGTTACACGCAATACCGTGGGAGGGGGAGGTCTGTAAGACCCTTCTATTATTTTGGATATAATTCAATGAAAACGTGAGATATTTGTAAGTTAATTGATAATGATGTTTTACAATGTAATACCAGCACTATTCTCATCCAAACCAATATTTAGATACAAAAATCAAATTTTATGGGTTGAGTAAGTAGATAGCAGTTGTTTTGCTATAGCATGTAGTACATTGTTCTGTGTTCTGTGCCTGATACTCGATCGATAGCCTGTGTGTGTGGGTATAGATTGCCTCTTTATGGACTACTGTCTTGTTGATTGGTGTCTGGCACAAAACTACACAGTTGTTGGGACAGTTCGCGGTGATAGGCGGTGTGTACCGGCATCTATGAGAAAAGAGCATCTTCGTGGTAACCCTGAGAGATATTCTAGAACAGTATACGATGGCAACTGCTCGCTCTCAGCTTATATCCCTACTCGACACGGTGCTACCAACTTCAAAGCTGTTCTTTGTATGTCATCGGAACATCTCAATGCCAATGTCGACAATGAAACAGGTAAAACATTGTCCATTATCACCTACAATGAGTTGAAACCTGGAGTCGATATGTTCAATTGGTGCTCCAAGGAGTATACCAGAATGAAGGGCAATCGCCGATGGCCAATACGAGCATTCGATAACCTTCTTGACTTAGCTGCCTACAATGCGTGGGTTATTCTACGTCATAACAAACCCGACATGTTTCCCTGTGTGAAACGTGGAGGTCGTAAGCTGTTTTCCGATGTCTTGCCAAATCCTTGACTCATCAAACGATGGAAAGAGGATCTCAGAATCCAGATGGTGTGAAGCAGAATCAAGTTATGAGTCTCTCTGTGTTTGGATTCGTAGTTGCGCGGCCACATCCTCTAGCTGCTGATAGGGTAAGAGCAGTTTGCCACATTTGTCCTGCTGCCATCGAACGAAAAAGCAAACAAAGATGTGATGAATGTCATCGGAATGTGTGTTGAGAGCACAGTGTTACTAGAAGACGATGCAATAATTGTGATTAGAAACTGTAACTATTTGTTGTACAGTACTCATTGATTTTAGTGCATACCTATGCCATTCACAGATCCGACAAATTTAGTAAAAAAATTAATATTTCTATTTCTAATTTTTTGATGTAATGTATAAAATGTTTTTAGAAAAGTCATAAAATTTTGTCAAAATCGGATGGTCATGTAAAACTTTGTGATAAAATGAAAAGCTAAAGGGTCTAATAGACCCGCCCCTCACGGTAGTGCGCATGTTAATGATGCACCTTGACTAATTTCTCTATAAAACAGTGATATTCCTAAATATGTGTTTTTAATATTTGTCCTGAATTATTTGAATTTTATTGTGACTTCTAAAAATGGCATCTGCATTCAGACAAATATAAAACAGAATTTCTACTTACATTTAATTTGAATTATAATCTCAGGTACGAACTTGGCACCCTTAATAACTAGTATTCGAAAATATTTAATAACTATTTGAAAATGTGTTCAAAGTCGTTCTTTATATAACACCTTCTTTTGTTTCTTCATCCAATAAGCTAATTACCTGTTAACACCGGTATTTGATAGTTTCCTACGTTTCTTTCAGGATTACTTTCTGTTCGTTGCAATGATGAAATATAATTTGCTCATAATATTCTTGGAAATTAATCTTAAATATTTTGAGAATGGTAAATCCGTTGTCACTCAAATTTGGCACACTTGTACATACCGTGTGTTGCAAAAGTAGCGTAAAATATTAAAAAACATATTAATTTATTTTATAACATAACTTAACATAATTAACGTATTATAGAATTGGGATACATAAACAAAACACAAACAGTGTGCAAGTATATGAGAATGATATTTTTAGTCTCATTCAAAGTTTCCACGACAAATTTAAGCGTGTGAAAAATTTCAGCTATCTTTTGCAACACCCTGTAGAATCTTATGCATTCCTTTTTTTCTTGAGCTTTTCAAGGTCAGCCGACTAGTCTTTATGTCATATTTTCATTTTTTAAACTAAAATCGGATGTTTTTTAAATTAAGTTATTGACAGTTTTTAGTAATGGATTAGTAATTAGATCACTAAGTTTTACACAAAGTTTATTTCATTATCAGTCAACATATCGCTTTTTTCAGTATGTTTATGCAAAAGATTTTTCTGAATTCTTAGTTGATTGTCTGTGATGTTATATCAATTAAGTAAAAAACAAAAACTCAATAAATCCAATAATTAATTCTAAATATTTCTTCATAACTTCTTATTTGGGTTAGCAGCAACAATTTCCAAACTCGTTTGATTTTGATGCTTAATCCACCCCAGGTGTTTTCAAAATTGCCCGAAAACGACGGAACCAATTTGTATTATATAGGTAGAGGTACAAAAATGCACAGTCCATGGGAAATTTACTGGTATAGAATGCTAAAAGTATCTCTATCACTGTAATAGTGAAACCTTTCTGGAGAGAAAACTTTTACTAACTGTACATGGACCATCTGCCTAAGTTTTTGGGGGGTGATTTGGGAATATCATGAGACATTTGATTGAATGCAGATTTCTTTACTTAATACAGAGATCACTCGATTTAGGGATATCAAATGAAGCTTGCAGTTATAACCACACAATACGTGTTGTACAGAAAATACATTGGATGATTGTTGGTTGTCGAGAAAAAAAACAAATAAGTTCTTGATACAATAAATAAAGATGAAAACTGCATCTCAATACTTATAATATGATGGACGAGTTAGCTATGAATAGCAAGCTACTCGACTTATAATGATGTTCTTTTTGTGAAGTTATAATATGTAATAATTTAAATTTGAATAAGTTTAATGAATTATGCAATTGTAGATTTGTTTTTTTTTATATTTAAAAAATGAGTTCAATAAAATTACATTTTGATAATTCATCGTAGTTGTAATCTGAATTAATTATTTCGATGATTTTTATTGGATCCTGTAATTGATGATAAAATAAAAAAGTGTATAAAAAGAATATAGAAATACAAATTAGTTGTGTTGGTCTCAATTTCAGTATAGGTATGTACGTTTTAGAGATGCGATTTCCAACTTTGTGCAAGAAGTTGAATGATTGCTCTAATTAAAAAAACATAATGTTATCTATAGCACAAAATGATAACAGATACGTGCCGGAATACAGTAAATGTATACAAATGTAGTGTGGGTATTATGAAAAGGGAGTCACACAAATACTTTAGTATTTTACAGGAGTGGTGCCGTATTAGTATGCAGTTTGAGAGAAAAAAATCCCATTATTGTTTTTGAGATAACGATTAGGTATAAAGTACAGAGCATAGAGTAAATATACCTACATAGAGTATCCACTCAAACATTTTGAATGTATGCACCAGTGATTTTACAACTACTGACTAATATTGATATGCAGAATTCAAATCTATAATTATTTTCTCGCTAAAATTTTGTCTT
>JAUYWI010060623.1:0-15972 GCA_034780595.1 Parotoplana pacifica | reverse complement strand
GTCCGGAAACTATGGAGACTACTGATGATGGTGCTTTAGATGTTCGCCTTGCAGCACCAGGCACGGCCGGTAGCAGCAACACTTTATCTGCCGTCCCTGTAGGAGGTGGCGGCGTTCAGATGCCCTCGCGTAGTCCTCGTGGCTCTTTCTCGCACGAGAACAATGTCCTGTTAGCGCCTGAAGTTTTGGATGATGAAGCAACTCAAGCACTCACCTTAACTGTTCTGGTAAGATATGTACCGTTCTAACTAAAACTTCAGTTTAGTTTGTTATTATAAACATAATGTACTTGAATATAATTCAACATTCATTGCAATATGTACATATGTATGTGATCTAGTTACCGCTGTTGCTATACTATCAAAAGGTTAAATGTTGAAACTAATGATATTTGGAACATTTTTTCTAATCTTGATTATTTATTACTGTCTACGTATTATGTAGTTTTACCTCTACCTGATTTTAGTATCATACGTAAAATATGCATCCTGTGTTTTACGATAACTACCCATAATGTTGGTTAAAATTTAAATATTGCTACCTACATATTATGGAAATAGTCTTAATATTTGTATTGTTCTGTTTATATTTATCAGTGTGAACTTTTGTAACTTGCTATTTTGTGTATGATGAACTTTTGCATATTTTGGTTTGGTATATATGGAGATCAGATTGGAAGATTAAACTCATATGTTCAATTTGTTTGCCACTTAGCCAAGTTTGTTGGCTTTTGCGTGATATGGACTTCGATCAAAAACTTACCCGATTTTCGTTATTGTTTATCTGTACAGCTTAGTGGTTTCCTTTGACCAATTTTTGCCTATTTGTGTTAGTAAGGAGTACACAAAATGACAAAAAATATCAACAGGATTAACTTGACTGATTAGTAGCATACACAGCAGCATCTTCCAGATTGAGATTTTTTTTAACTTTTAGATGGAATGAATGATAAAAAGTTTTCCAACCTCACTGTTTAATTGTGTACAAATGAAAACTTTCATAAATTTGATTTCAACACTAAATACATAGTGATGATATAGTGCAGTGTTTCCATCTCTTCTATACGTTTGGAGAGGTTAAGAAAACTTTTGACACCAAAAAAGTTACATGATTTTGATGGTTATGACTTTCATAATATGCTAAGGTCAGCTAGTCGAGATCAGATACAGTGTCGTACTAGTTCTATTTTTATAATAAATGGGCTTCATTACTAGACCACATAAATCCTAAATGTTAACTTAGTTTTTCTACACCTGTTGAGGAGGTAGGTAACAAACCTCATTATATCTGAGAATTCTTAATGGATATGAGAATTATCGAGTCACATTTTAGTATTTAAATTTCATGTAGGTGTACATTTTATTATTATGTCATTTAATAACTTTGACTGACAATTTTATCACAAAAGAGTAATTTTAGATGATGCTTATGTATGTTAAAGCTTTATTTGTGCTTTTACTACAAGATAGTTTTTTTGCATTGTATTAATGTCACTGCTTAGTATTAAGTAAATCAGCTGATAAAACGTTTATTTTTATCAGGAAGATTTAGTCATTTAAAATCTTAACATCTATTATTTTAAAAGTCAATTAATGTAATCGTTTTAACCTTTATAAAACGTATGAAGCACTGTTTCAAAATGAATTTCATTTGCAATTTATTCTTTTATTACAAGTATATATACCTACTATATAGTTTAGATATTTTGTACGCTTTATCCAAACCTAGATATTTGACTGAGGCTGTCATTTTTGAACTATCACAACCAAAGTTTGTTTTCTTATTGATTTGTTGTGCAAGTTATCTTACTTTTCGATTTTCTTTTTTTAAACCGAAATAAGTAAATTATGTTCTTCAATACCAATATTGATGTTTAAGATCAGGTCATCTATCTGGTAGATGATCAAAAGAAGACAATTGAATTTATTAAAAGAAAGAGCTAAATCGAACAGCTTATTTGTCTAATTTGTAGTGAACTTAGGTGTACCTGGTATACGATAACATTCATTCTATTATGACAATTTTAGTTAGAATTTAATATATTTTTATGTCAAAAAATAAAAAGAACAAAATATGCCTGTGGGAGGATAAGTTGATTGTATACATAGTCGATTTAAAAAAATGACATTTATTTCAAACCACTTATTAGAAATGTAACAATCTCATGTACTGATGCCTTTGAATGTCTTAGATAAAAAGCACACACCGAAAGTGAGTAAAATTGTTAGATCAATAGAAACAAGGCGTTTATAAAGTGTCCCAAGAATGCAATTGACTTAATTAAACGAGGACTAATTTATTGATTTATTATGTTAATCAGACAAGTCTTACCAATTTAAATAGTTATGATTTTACTTGTATGTATTAGTTAAGTTATAAAGCTGTGATGGTACACATAATGTACATGTTGTTTTGTAAAACTGAGTAATCTAAGTTCCTAGACAAATTAATCAGTTTATTTATTAGTTATTAAGTTGTATTGTGGGATTAGTAATTATATAAACATTTGATTGATGTAGAATTTTTAGTGACAGCAATAATTCTCTCCAGTAAATACAAATATTATCTTTGCTTGACCATTTAGTTTCATCTATCATTATGCAGATATAAATATCGTAGTCATTTTTTAAAGAAACAATATTTTATTTTGAAGGCAACATTGGTTAGGAATACCACAAATGATAATGAAGCCCGAATTTTGTACGAATACTTGGCTGATGCATCAGTGGTTTTACCTCGAGTTTTTCCCGTTATGTAAGTTAACTTGGCACTTTTACATTACCTTAGAAAGCTGAGTTTTTCTTATCTATATTGACGTGCAGGTATATTTCAAAGTAAATATCAACAGTGTATAATATGTAAATGGCGTGTATGAATAAATGTAAAAACTATTTGATCTATTGTCTGTAAAATGTCCCCATGCAGTTTATAGAATACGAGTATTTTATAATTAAATATGTTTACTTAGTTGGAATTGCTTGTTTATAAAAATCGTAATTTCTTTAAAGAAAAATTTTTAAATGTTTTTGTCCTGGTAAATTTTTAATATTACACATATTATGCAAGTTGTTTAGGCAATTCATATTAAGAGAAACCGAGTGCATTATGCATTTATTGTTACACTTTATCTTCGTAGTATTGGGAAATGAAAGAGAGAGAGAAATGTACACAGGTGTTTTGCATTAATTATATCTATATTGGTTTTAGTCGAGCTGTTTGCTGCATTTGAAAAGGTCTTTTTTATTATGAAACCTCAATGATTTAATTTTGTAGTAGATAGGTAGGCATCTATTTATCTAGAATTAGAAGGAGAGCAGCTGTGTTTATTAATTGTTCTGGTGCAGTTTCTTATCTGCCTGAAAGTAGAAGAGGCAAATTTGCCAGAAGTTAATAATTGCTATATAGAATTGATATTAGACCCATTTTACAAATTGTGTGAAACATTTTGTTAGCTGGATAGTGTTGCCATAGGTGTTGGATAATATAGAAACATTATTTATGTGATTATTTGAACACAGGATCTGATCTTTTAGATTGTCCTCATCAAGTGTAGTTGAGTATCCTTCATTTTTCTCAATACAAGTTAGTTCACAAGGTGTGTTTTTTTAAAACATTTTTAGTGAACTAACCAAATGCGTATTGTGTCCATTTTTTCAATAATAAATCATTCGGTTCTGTGGCTTGTTTAGCAAGTTGATTTTTTTTATTATTATTAAATGCAAGCTAAAATCACGTAAAAATGAACAGAATTATTTCAACTACTGCTGCTTTTAGTCTCAGGAAATCTAGCAATGCATTTTTTTCTTAAAAAGCTAATCTAATCTTCTTTATAGAAATCAAAGATGATTCTATACAAGATATTTTCAATTATGACTTTGTTGTTTTTTGTCATTACGGCATAAATAAGACAAGAAGCAAATGATTAAATATAGATGCATATTGAAGTCACTTGGAAGGAATCAGCAAATTTTCTGTGTATCTATCTTCAAAGTCGAATTAGACAACGATTTTTCAATTAGGAAATTAAAGAGATGATCAGCATTATAGTTTACTTTTTATATTTTTTGTCCTAAGGTTCTCTGTTAATAAT
Source organism: Parotoplana pacifica (assembly GCA_034780595.1). Taxonomy (NCBI): domain Eukaryota; kingdom Metazoa; phylum Platyhelminthes; order Proseriata; family Otoplanidae; genus Parotoplana; species Parotoplana pacifica. Next base: position 11,882 of record JAUYWI010060623.1, on the reverse strand, counting down.
AAGTAATTCTCATTTACCCATTTTGAGGACATAGTTAGGTCGGTTGTACATATTTTGCCAACGGTTTTGATTGATCTTAGTACATTTCTGTTTTACGTTGTTGTTTAGTGAATTATAGCTAATGTGGGGGAAATGTAGCCCATAGATATCTAAGTCGTACCAATGGTGGGTATCGTATTATAGTTATGTTTACTACATAAATTCACCGATACACTTTTGTAGTAATAATTTTAATTGATAATTTTATTATTTTTCAGCCATTCCCTGTTGGATTCTAAAATCAACCATGTGTTGTTATTATGCCACGACCAGGCTATTCTCAGTGCCGTACAAAGTATCATTCAAAATATGATTTGCAGTGGAGAGACTTCCCAGCAGCAACTCCACTATCTTCAAAGTGAGTACAAGTTTGTCATGGGCGACTGTGTGTATAAAAGTTTATGACTTGGTGATTGATAAAAAATATTTGATTGGTCTGTTTTCTTTGACACAAGACCTATAAGTTGTGTTTTGTATTCAAATACTAGCTAGCCTTGTAGTTTGGTATGATAATCTGTACAGAGATATAAGGAAACTAATGGGTTTATTTTAAAATCTTACTATAAATAGTTATTTGGTCTTGGAAACTTCTACGCTCTTTTTAACCTGAAGTTAGTTAGAATTTCATGAAAATTAGTTTTAACTGCTGGTTATATTTACTGAGAGAGAGAGAGAGAGTTATAAACCTAAACTGTTTACTTGAGTTTGTGACTCAGATGGGGAAATATTTATCTTTTAAGGTAAAATCACAGTAGGTCTAACAGCGTTGTTGCATACACAGCCCATTAGTGTAAAATAATAATGTGTCTTTAATGTGTGGGTAGGTACATGTACGTTCTGATTATATTTCTATGCAGCTAATAAAAAGTACTAGCACAGGCCTAATGTATAGGTTTCTTTATATACTTGTTAATCCAAGTGAATATTTTGTTGAGCAGTTGAAGTACATGTAGAAATTTTAGTTATCCTCCTTTTTAACGCTGCATTAGTTTCATTAGGTTCGCTAATATTGAAAGTGGTTTTCGTTAAAAATCTAATATACAAGAACAAGTACTTACCTAGCTTTCTACCTGTAGTGAGAAGATGTTGAAAAAGTCAGAACTTTTTTGTGAGCTTTCTGTAGGATGAGCAGTGAACTATCAAAATATCCTCATTTATTTGAGTATCTTTTTTGTTACGCTTAACAAGATAAGTTCTTGTTATTTAAATATTTTAAGAAGAAAGACAGTGATATTTTTAATCATCGAAAAACAATCTACAAATTACAATTTTTAATGTTGTGTTACAGATTTTATATCAAATAATTACTTTACAAACTATGCAGCATTTAAAATGAACCATATAATTAAGAAAAGATAAATTGAAAGTTAAAGTATGCTTATTTAAATTATTCAGTATAGGTAGTTAAACTTAAACAAAATTAATAGTTTATGGTTGTTATTCATTGATTTTAAGAAAATAAATACATTGTTTAAACAATGAAATGCTTTTTAAAATTTAAGATTAAATGTTATAAAGTTAATAAACTATTTAGATGAAACTGCAGGCTGTATTACATTTTCATTATACTATAAACATTTAAGTAGAAAAATTAATAAATAGAGAATACGTTCAATGAATTTTAGTTACTATTGACATTCTTGAACCAATTTCCTGATTTAGCTATATATTATAATCTCAATATTTTGTACAATAAGTTTTAGAGAGGACAGTAATAGGAGATATCGTTTCGTTAGTACTTTAAATGTTCTTGTGCGGTAGAATCAAAGAATGAGATATGAACATTAATATTTGTAGAATTTAAAACTCTTTACAAAATCTGGGTCATGGAGCGTATTTTTTTAAGTTTAGTTTTGTTTAGATAGTTTTGAAACCCATTTTCTCACAATATGAGGTTACCTCTGTTATTTGATACAAACCCAGCTATTATATTGAAACAAGAAATCTATCAGATATCTACATTTACAAAAATGAAGATCCCTTCTATCTATAGTGTCTGTTTTATAGTTTTTTGTTGTGGTCATTAAAGTTTATTTTGGGTGAGATAAAATTACCAAAGCGTTAGCCAATGTTCAACTCAGAAATCTATAATTTGGAAAGTACAGTGATATAAATGTAGATTTGGGTTTATCATTTATGTAGATTTCTATTTGACTTTTGGCGAATTCTAATACGTGTAAGTTTCAATCGTTGTTCATAATTGCTTTGAGTTCATAAAAATGTAAATTGAAATATATAGTAGGAATGTTATCACACAAAATAGCCATATTAAAATATTTAGTTTTAATCTACTTATTCAATATGGCATATGGTTTATACTTTTTGAATGTTATAAAATACTAGTTCATTTATTTTAAAAAGTCTTTTTCTAGTATTTGTTATGGTTTTTGAATTGAGTGGCCACAAAATATATTTACGTTGTTTGAAAATAGTTTTAAGCTCAAAACATAAATATCGTAATTGAAATTATTTTAAATTTGAATGTCTGTAGCTTATGAAACATCTTTGTTCTCTGCAATGCTAAAGAAGCTGCGTATTAAACCAAAATTGCAAACTGTAGGCCACCTAAAAGATTTATTTGTAGAATCATGAAAACCAAACTGTGTATTGATAAAATATTGCTTTACCTTATTCTAAAATAGTTATGCCCGTGTTTTATAAATGAAACATTTTAGGTGCTTTAGTAAAAAATGCTCGGTTGATACGTGTTTTTGGTTTTGACAGCAACGTTGTTATTTTTATAACTTGTACAATACCTCCGCCCAAAATATCAAGATTATGGCAACTAGACTACCTTGACAGCAGATAGCAGTAGCTATATTATTGCTCATTAATCTAATTTTGTGTTCTAAATGTTTGGTTTACTGTATTTCCGGAAAATAGAATTGTGTGAGTAAATACATACATGGCACATACAGATTATATTCATGGTTGTTTATGAAGTCATTCTTTTAACAATAATATTATGTATTATCAAGCATAATGTAGATATGTCTACATAAATAGTAGATTTAAATTTATGAAAACGATACGGTTTAGGAAAATTTCTAACCAATTAAGTCTGCTGACTATACAAACTGTCAACTCTACACTAGAGAAAAGGCAGTCATCTGTGGATGTAGGTACTCATCCGGCCAGGCAAACATGATGCTAAAAGTGAATTTTATAGTAAAAATAAATAGGTAGTCATAAAATTACTACTGCTACATAGACAAATGACACTAGGAGGAAACCTTTATGATATTAATTGGTTTATATTTTCTGTTTCAGAATATAAGGTTGGTCAGTTCCCGGGTCTTTGTCTTTGTTTGGTAAATTATGTAGTTGAACAAATTATCCTTCTTTGAATGTCCCATAACATTGATCGTTAGTCATATATGGCGTCAGATAGCCGCAGTTGAATTTGAGGATAATTTTTTTAGGTGATTTACCTACATGTTTGAAATGATAGTAATAATTGTGATGATAGATACAAAGAAGAAAATTTGTTTATTTGGATTTTACTGATAGTTTTAAGTATCTTAATTAATAATATAATTTGCTTAAGTTTATTATTTTTCTGCTGAAAATCTTCGTTTAGATTTAAAAGCCATGTTATGTTGGTATGTAGGTATAACTGGTATCTAAATACCAAGACTGTAGTCTACTTACCTACACATGTAGTGTCAAATCCTAGACGGAGACTGAGTTAAGCTCTCTAATGCACTGTTTCCACCAGTTTAACTGGAAACGGAATTACAAAACTATGTTATATGGCGACCAAGATCGTCCTACTCGATTATTCCTATCATGTGGATATTATTATGGTCAGTCGTATATTACCCCAGGGTTCGATTTTATTTTACATTTATGCATATTTTATTGAAGGACTTGTTTCCAGTAGGAGAATACTGTGGTTCATGTTAGTATTTTTAATCATTTTTGCGCTGTGTGATCACATTTTCTTCTCCATGATGACTTTGACGTTCCCCTGATTTTGGAACTTATGCCTACCTTTCGCATGTCAATTAAAACTTAATTAGTAGCTGATCTCATCTAATACTGCTCTTGTCAGTGGTTGATATATTCTTATTACATAACATAGCATGGAAAATCATAGTCGACACGTCATGATTACTGTCTAGAGCCAGTTGCCAAATGTTTAATTATTTTAGTTTTGAATGAAATTATATTACGAAATGAATAGGTAAGATTTAATTATATAGAAAATAAAAGTAAACCAAAACTATATTATATTCTCAAAATATTGCCTATGTACTCTAGAAAATTGTGCTATGCGTTTTATAATTTGTTGGCTCAATAAAAAGTGTCTCTACCTTTTCTGAGATAGTACAATTTATTGAATCCAATGGCGACCAAGGATTCTCAAGTTATTATTAATTTTTAATATTTTTTAATAATTAAGTAGATAATTTATGTTTGCAGTTTTTATTGAACTAACTATGCAGCTGTAATATAATTTAATTTATTTGTGTGTTATTTTTTTAGGCATTGGTTTTGGTGGTTTGTGGCGATTTTCTGGTCAGTTCACAAAAGTAAGTTTCTAATAGAAGCATCCACAATTTGGTTCCAAATATTTATTCCAAAATATTTATAATTTGTAATGTAGATATGATTAAATTTAATTAGTTGTACTATATTACTGAGGTCAGTTAATTGAAAAGACACATTTTGAGTTCATGCGTCTCCCTTTTGCCCTTTTAGTTTAATTGACTGTGCTTTAAACATGTTCATCCATTTTCCCGATAATGACTACCACAATCAGTTGAAATCTATCTATCGTCTATCAATATTTTTAATTCGACTATTTTAAACATTCACTGGAAAGATATATTGGAGACTAAATATTATATTCGAATATGAATTTATTTCTGTTATCGAAACTTTATTTAATTAATTGCTCTATTTTTTTATTGTTGTGGAAATAAGTTGGTTCTATTTTTATATTATCTTTTATATACCCATACATGCTATTGCTTTTTTGGTTAGAATAGCACCTCTTTTTATTATTTACAAACCTTAACAAAACATGAGTCATTTATGTCAGATTTTCACACAATGCATACCCACTCAAACAATAACCATCACTTTTAATTGAATTGAGTATCCTCCTCTTTTGTGATATTATCAGACTAAAGATTCATTGTAAATTATTAATAGACATGTTTGCTTTTATTTAATCTTGTCTGGTGTTAGGCAGGGCTCCAAAAATCTTCACCTATAGATTATTCCTGCTACGAATAGGTACACACATGAAGAAGGTAGAAACAGCTGCTAAAATAAGTAATGATTAATTTCAACGTGTGAAGAATAGGTACCGTTGGTCAGTTTGTTTATGTATGTATGTATACATACATGAAAAGGGACCACTCGTACTTTTCATAATTTTGGCTTTTATTGAAACAAATAACAATTGTCATTTTACATGAATGACAAAATGTATCATTGCTACTAATGCTGTTAGATTTTTTAATGGATTTTATAATTTGCTTGACTACAAACTAAATAGTAAAGCAAATGATTTGCTCTGAAACGGTACGTGTAATTATAACTTACGCGTTTTTTTCATGTGACATATGCTCTAGAGAGATCGTGGTTAGTTACTATAATGTACTCTAATAAAGTTTTGCCGCTAATTATATTAGTGCAAATAGTTTATTAACACAGACCATGACTATCCTAATATGGTTGGAAATTAATTGCAATTATTTTTTAGGCTTCCATTTTAATCTATGGATGTTAGACCAAAAAAAACCCCCGAGATTAAAGGTCTTTTGATTTGGAACACATCTTATAGAATTTTAAAATACACTGGAAGATAAAAATATTTTCTAAAATAGATGAATTAGTTCTGGGGAAGTTTCTCTTATGGTCATTACTTGAACTTTTGTCTAGAAATTTTAGCTTTTGTATGATATGAAATTGGCATTCTCATAGTTTTGTGTATTTCAAGGGAGCACTTATTAGTATTTTTCAAAAGAATATAAGTTTTAGAGAAAGTAAGCAGCTTATGCATTTATTTTAGTTCAAGAGAAACAGCACTTCAGAGTAATAAAGTTAAGATAGCTCTTTATCTTTAATAAAAACTCAGAGAAATCGCTCTGGTCCTTATGGTTCTAAATACAAACTGAAGAGGGTGTATATTGATCTCTTTTTTTAGGTGAAAGACTTATCTCAATTTGAATTGTAGTTGATGTTGCAGAAACAGTCAGCTAGCTAGTGGCATATCGATCCACGTATAAACTGATTTGTAGCTACACAGATCTGTTTAAAACCCGGTTGCTAAATTATAATTAAAATAAATTATTATTACCTTGTTCAAACCGAGATTTTTTTATTTTGGAAATTTTAATTTAGTCTTTTCAATTCTGCTAGTAATTCTCTAAGTCAAAAGTGAGTTCTTTTTGAGCTACTATTTATTTAAAACGGATTAAATTTAAAAATACTGTTTTTATTTCTATAGTCTTGATTTCTGCTTTTTATAAGTTGTGTGGTAAACAGCAATTTGGCCATCTCTATTTTCTTTTCAATGGATTATTTGTTGTAAATTTAATAAAGCGAAATATCTGATAACCCGAAACGTATATTGTAATAACGATGTTGATGGATCTGTTGAACTATGCCTACCACAGAATCATTTTTAATTTGTTTTTATATTTTTCATTTTAAATTAATCTAAATTGTAATCTGAAGTATATAACCCTGATAACTATTATACATAATTAGCTTTCGCTTATTATAAAATGTTTCTGTTTCAGATAATTGGTTTAAAAATATGAAAAGATTTTACCGTTGGATTTGTTTTTACTCAATAATTAATAATTTAATAACTGTTTCATAATAATGATCTAAAAATATCTTGCTTAGCTGTTGCTTCTACTGATTTTTTAAAATTGCACAAACGATGATCTTTTCGATCTTATTTAGAATCGTTCAGAGAAAATTAATTTAAATGCTTATATAGGTAGGTAGATGTTCTTGATTTGCAGTCGTTCAGTTTTCCTATTATATAAAGTCGAAAGTGAACATAATAATCGAATAAGTCACGATTGGGAGATTTTGACATTTTTAATTGATATTCAATCTTTTTGTGTTATTATTCTTACTAGTATATAGTATATTTATATCAAATATATGCAGACAATTATTTACCAGCTTGGTTTCTAATATTCATTTTCATATAGTTAATTATTTTTCTGTCTTGTTTTTTTTCATGAAAGCAGAAGAATGTCTTCGATTGCTAAACTAATTTATATCTTTTGGTTTAATGTTGTAGTTCGATTTTAGTAATGCAATTAAAGCAATAGTGATCTTTTGCGGTTTTATTTATGTCCGTTTAGTTATACACTTTAAAGCTCTATACATATACCTAATATATATCTTTTTAAATAAGATTTCTAACTTTTGTAGTTAATATCTGGTGGTAAAATGTTCTTGATATTGATTTCTGTAGAATTAATATGTCCCTAAATATATCATATTTGGTTTTATTTCTATTATGGAATTAGTTAATTATGTAACTGGTTATAAAAGTAGTTTACCTACCATTTTTTATTCAAGTTTTAGGTACCATATAAATATTTTATCTCTAAGTTGTTGTAATTTTTGTATGAAAAGCATAACTGTTTTGTACTTTCGTCTTTTGCTTTCATAATATTAATTTATTTTCACACTAAAATTGGAACTTATTCTAAAGTTAGTTTTATGATGCCACGAACACAATTCAGTTTACAGAATTATTATATTTTAAATAAACAAATACTATTCGAATTAAAATAAATCAGCAAAATTATGACTTATGTCTTTTTTGTTTGAAATTTTACAAAAGTCATTTTATAAAATAAAAATATTAATTTAAGCTTGATTCTGTTACTTGATATTCTACGAGCAGATCAAATATAGATAGTGTTTAGTAAACAATATTAATATTAATCTATTGAATTTTTAAAATGTTTCTTCTGTATCTAAAAACTCATTTTGATGTCACTGTTTTAGGCAAATCAAAATCGCGAGAGTGCCGAACTGTTTGTGGATGTTCTGGAAATCATCATTGATTCTCATTTGCCGGGGGATGACCTTCGCACATATCCCGTGCTGTCTCTTGGCAGTGTCGGCGGTTTGGCCTCTTCACTGTCATCCCTCTCCATGGCCTCGCTTCAATCTCCAACTGAGAAAGAGGTATCCGCTGCAGATACCGGTTTCCAAACTGGGACGGCAGCCGCTGCCGGTCCTGGAGGCCCCCCCGATGGACACCGGCTGCGACATGGTTCTTCGGGAGGTGCAGTTCCAGTGCGCCGGATTAATAACCTTAGACGTCAGGTGAGAGGTGCTTTACTTTTTGGTGGTGACACTATGACTGTATAAATATACAGCCCCGTGCAAAAATGTCGCCGCACCCTTAGATTTTCACATTTTTAATGTTATTTTAAACAGTCACTGTGAGAAATTTATATGACCAACAAAGTTACAATTTTCAAACAACCTTCAAATGGGTCATTGGATAGTTGTGCAAAATTGTTGACTTTGTTGGACGTATACTTTTCTCACAATGACTTAAAAATAACATTAAAAATATGAAATCTAAGGGTGCGGCGACACTTTTGCACGGGCCTGTATATAAGGTGTTCAAATAAAAAGTTTATTGAAATTTGTGTCCTATTACTTCCTATTCCACTGTATGGGCCCTTGTAGGATGTAGAGGGTTAATTCATTGGACGATGGAAGAAGAAACAATTTGAATAATGTAATCAAACCCTCGGTTATTCCATATTTTATCAGTAATACTGGGAAAAATATGATATTTTAACACAAAATGTCGCATCAAATAGATTTTGGATGCTAATCTTCCAGGAAGAAGTGGTTGGATGTAGGGGCGCGATAGAATGGCCAGCACGTTCTCCAGATCCGACAGTTTGTGATTTCTTTTTATGGTCCATTTTAAAAGACAGGGTATTCACTGCAGGATAGAATTTTAGAACATTAGATGATCTGAAAACCAAGATCCAGGAAATTGACCCCATACTTTTCACTCCTGGATGTTGTATTGCAGTAAATGGGTAACATTTTGAGTGAATTTTATCGTTTGAATGACAGAATATTTGAAATATTTCGAAGTGTTTTGTAAATATTAAGTTTATAAACTCCTTAAGTATATATTTTTCCTACAAATTCCAAGAATTATTTGAACACCCTGTATACATTTACATAATATACACTCCAGTGCTAAAAGAATCGCCATCCATACTCAATATAATGTTAAATAATCAATCAATGTGGTGATTTCTGTTCATTAGGTGTGTTCAATAATTAAAATCTATGCCTATTAAGCTTATCAAAAATAATGAATCGACACGCTTACGTTAAATTTCAATTGTAGGGTGGCGATTCTTGTTGCTCTTGAGTGTATACTGACATTTTATTTATTATTTATGTTGTTTTGCACAACCGATCTAGCATTCTCATCTTCATTATTAGTAAAACTAATTTCGTCTTATATTCCATAATATGTAGTGTAATGTAATTCAGTTTAAAATCAGAGCAAATACTAAGAATCTTGCTTTTTAATTCTTAAGACTGACGTATCACTTAGAACCAAATTTTAGAAATAAATATGTATAATGAGTACATCAAGTGATTTATAAAAATATTATAAAAGTTTATTGTTCTGAGTTAGAGATTTTTTACTAACATCTAAATTATGAAAAATTAAATGATAGTGTAAATAGACGGTTCTTGTTGGATTTTATTAAATTTACAATATGCACTCTTTGTAGCAGATTATTTATTTAATGAATATTAAATTGTCAGGATCATAGAGGAAGTACATAATTACCAAGGTCCCAAGCAAGATAAATTTCATAAATTTAATATCCATATATTTTGTATTGTAGAGATAGGAGCGGTAAATCTATGTTTACCTACCATTTTATGTTTATTGTGGAGATAGAATAAATGTAGTTTTTTGGAGATGCTTTTTTCACCTAATCATTTTCTACCCAATTAATTTAATTTGATTTTTTTTAATTGCTTTATTCAAAAATGATGATTGGAATCTCTGTATTTGCTTCCTCTATTGTCAGAATCATATAATCCGTAGCTAGAAAAACAATCTTGAATTAATATTAAGCAATTTAACGACTTTTCTCTTTTTTGTAATGTTCGAAATATATACAAATTCCGTGGATAAAAATATTCGTAATTCTAGTACGTACATAATTATTAGAATTGTATAGTTTTTGATTGGAAATGATAGTTTATTTGAATTTTATATTTTTAAACATTTATTAAATTCTTTGTATTGTATTGTGGTGTTTTGTGTTGTAGTGTAGTTTAGTGTTGTGTTGTGTGTTTCAATGTCAGTAATTTCCTTCTTTTTACAGATGTGTCACCAATGTCGTTCTTTGTTAAAAAGTGAGATTTTCGATGTACTCGTATAGGTAATAGTTTATGGTTCTAACATTTAGATCAGAAATTTTGTCATTGGTGAATTGTGAATTGTTATGGCAATAACGCTTGAATGCAAACCTGTACACATCAGTTATATCTCTGTTTTTCTGAATTTGAATAATGCGCTAATTTAACTAACTTATTATATTGATTAATCAAGTGAATGTAAACCTCTATTGTTGTTATAGTCGACCTTTATGCTGCTAATTTGTAGTGCTATTTGTTCTAATATGTAATTTCTAATGGAACAATATGTTTTCCAGTCAAGTGTGTTCTTAATCAAATCGAAATTAAGTCTTAAAGATATGAAGACGTTTCTTATCAAAGTACATCGTTACTGACAAGGTATCAATGTTGTTGCGGTAAAAATATCCTTTTTTATTCTATGATTTAACCATTTGATTGAGAAGTAATTTAAAAATTTGAAAGATCTGATTTATTCACACATTTACAAAAATTCAAATCGATATTCTTGAAAACAGGATTAAGTTTTTCGCTATCCACAGCCAAAAAATAGGAGATAAGTAAGATTCTAGCTTGTTTTTGGTTTCATTTTGATTTTTGACTTTTTAAGGTTTATTTTATGTTTGGTTTTCTTTAACTAAATAACTACTAAACGTTATGTTGAGTTTATAACAATATTATACATTCAAAAGACAGTTGATCAGAAACACTGATGGATTACTATTTATAATTAGCCATGGAAACACTACAAGAACTGCAAATAAAAAGATTTTAAAAAAGGCCAACGAACCTCAAAGAACACATTATGAGCCACATGCATAGACTATAACTGAGTCAAGTAATCTATTTGCCAGTTTATTAATACCAACTTCTTTTTAATAAAGTTGGATAGTGGATCTTCTTATTTGAAGGTTTGTTCAAAGTCAAATTTAAAAATAAAAGAATACACGAAACAACTCAGGACTGAATGCGTATCATAAATATGACAATAGTTAATTACGTAATTAAGTAGATAAACACTAAATGAAAGGATAAAGAAAGCTAGAAGAAAATGAAAACTAAAATTTACTAAAATAGTCAAGACAAAAAATGCAAAGATTAAAATGTTAAACCAATAAAATGAAATGAACAAATATCCAAAAGATGTCAATTCACCAGGATATAAGGAGTTGCAAACGGTGTCCTTCTGAATGCTCAAATTATTGTCTTGGAACTTGTGGAACAGAGCTTCGAAGATGTCTAAATGACAACAAAGTGTGGAACATGCAGCTCAAAGACAAAACGAGTAAGGCTGACCAATCTAAGCTTGTTTACAAATTTTCCTGTCTGTACGACAGCATATAATAATGATAAGACCATTCGAAGACTCAATGACCGCATCAAAGAACACTTAACTAAATACGTTACTAACATCACCCCCCCCCCCTTCCAAT
>JAUYWI010060612.1:0-15972 GCA_034780595.1 Parotoplana pacifica | reverse complement strand
TGAATCAGGATATTTCTCTTCACTAATTGATAAGTTTATGAGTTTTGTTAATCCAGTTATTATTTCTAATTTTATTTTTTAAAGATTGTGTGAAATGTAGTCAATGCCTGCTGAGGATTTATAACATTTTCAATTTCTGATTTATTTGTTTTGGAAAGATAAATTGTTTGGTTTGGTTGATCAGGTAAAAATTTCTTAAACTCTTCATTTTTCTGTATAAATTCTTTTGCTAAAAATATGATAAATGTTAAAACAAATATCAACTAAAATAAAACAGCAATTTTTTTTAAATATTTGATTAAATAGTGACACTGATTGGATAGTTAAAAGGGACTCAAAATCAATAATATACAATTTATGTAAAATTAATAAATTGATATGTAAAATTAAATTAACTTGAACGTTTCCATACAACAATTTTTTCAGTTTGAAGTAAAGGTAACACAAAAAGCTTACACATAACAATAAAATTCTAAACACGATATACAAAATAAATAAAATGGCAGTATGTTCAGATTCTAAAATTTCAAAAATAACTGTAACCTTAATTTTCGATTTTGCAGAGTAAAACACATCAACAAGTAAGATTTGTTTGGCTTCTACTGGCTACTTCTGACTTCCATCTCTATCATATGCTTAATAATTTATTGAATCTAAATCAATTTTAAAAACACGCACATTTTAAATAGAACAATGTGAATTATTTTATGGTAATTATTTTACTCTCAATAAATTATGTAAGTAATGTCAGATCCAAGAATACACTAAACTAATAAGTCACATGAAAACATATTTTGAATCAATGTTCCAATGATTTTAGTTTGTTGCTATTTCATGGAGAAAAATACAATGTCCATAGAAAAATCAGCAATGAAATAATTTCTATATAAAAATAAATGTGTTCTTTTGCACTCGTTTTGAACAATCAAATAAAACAATATAATTGAGTTTTTCAAAATTATGCACAGTAGGTATTTGTTACTATTAGCGTGTTCTTAAAACACGTTCAACATTCATCATTGGAGCTTCAAATACCATAGAGACGATAAACGCAACTGCATAAGAAGCCATCATGACTGCGAAGTAATAACAAACCTAAAAATTAATATATATACCTATAAAGCATCCTAAACAGGAAAGATAACATCAAATTTTAAATTATACAATCATAATTGTTCCTTTCTACATTTTGATAGTTGATACGTCACCAATTATAAATGTACTGTTAGCTAGTCAAATATTACCCACAGTCGGAAATGCTTTTTTGACATTCACGGACGGTGCCTAATGTTTGGGGGTGGGGTGTAACACAACCTAAAAAACAACTTGAAGTTATAAATCCCGGGTGAAGCTGAAGCTTCATTTTAACACTTTTTCTTGAGAATAATACAACTATTTAAAATCAACCATTCATTTATTTACAGTTTTTTGTAATATTTTTCGTATAAAAAGATTTCAACATATAACAACTAATTTCTATTTAAAAAACTAAAGGCATTCATTTTTTGCAGAGGTATCCTACATAATGATGTCATGTGACAGAAAATCAATTGATATTATGAAAATATATCAAAAATATTAATAACAATAGTTGTTGGGCTTTAAGAAAGCTAAAAACTTGCCATAGAAGCATTGTTCATATAAAATGCTTTAGAATTCGACCCGAAGAAGAAGAAAATAACAAGTGGATGAACCAAATAAGCACAATAAGTAAGACGACTCAATGGAACCATAACTTTCCAACTCAGAAAACGATTCACCCAACCTGGTAATTAAAAAAGATTAAAAAAATATCTGTTAAAGTGTATGTTCTCATTTAACAAGAGATTTACTTTTTAGCTAATTAATAAAATACAATTTTCTTTGATAATGAATCAGGATAAAAAGTAGGTAAGTTCCGAAATTTGTTTTAAATTGTTATTGAAATTGATATCATAGAACACAGCATTATTTTAAATTATTAATTTAATCAAAAACTAATAAACATCGTTAACTACATCAGTCTTGCCAACTTCTTTGAGGATTGCATATTATTATGAACACCCTATCATTCCATTTTATGAACATCTATCATTCCATATTAAAAACATCTATCATTCCATATTAAAAACATCTAACATTCCATTTTATGAACATTATCATTCTTACCTCCATATTATAACATCTACCATTTTACTACCTCTATATGAACATCTATCAATCCTACCTCCATATCCTGAACAACAAGCGAATATCACCCATCCAATAGCTAGCCCCCATGCAATTCGATGTGTTGAATTATAGAGGGCAGCTATATGTCTGTTTAATTGTGTGACTCCATTGTTAACATTATAAAGACTGTAGATAGCAACTAAAGCAAGAACAGTGGCTAAGATCCAACCACCTAAAACAACTACCTAAAAACAAATACAAAATATTTTATTAATATATTATAAGATTTTCCCAAAGTATTTAATTTTATAATTATATTACAGGCGTCGTTCATAAACTTACCCAATGTAGTTTCAGTTTGCATTGTGTTCTATGTAAGACATATCCAACAGCAATTCCAATTAAATAAGTACCGATACGACACCATGGTTTAATATATACTTTCTCAAATATGCTAAAATAAAAAAGTGATCTACCTATAACTTTTATGGGAACTAGATGTCAGTAGGCCATATCTACGGCTTAACCCTTCGTCGTCCTTGGGGGTAGGTTCGTAATCCCCCAGTTAACACCCATTTGGAAAGATACTGGTATACGCAACTATGTGAAGGTAAAATTAGTGAAAGCACTGGTGTGGACAATTGCAACATATAGAGCAGAAACTTGGACGCTAAAGAAGAAAGATGTGGAAAGAATTGAAGTGGCTGAGATGTACTTTTACAAAAGAATGATGAGTGAGTTGGACTGAAAGACATACCAATCAAAATATCCCAGATACGCTGAGTGTCGAGAGTACTTCTAACTACTGTCAAGAGGCGGAAGCTGATTTTCTTTGGGCACATTTGTCATTGTCTTGAGCAACAATTAACCAAACAAGTCCAGCTTAGCAACCCACCAGAAAAAGGGTGTAGAGGCCGCCCCATCCATCAGTCAATACTCCGATAAGGTGATAAAATGGCTTGGCAATCGCACCGTGGAAGAGGCATCAGAAAGTGCACAAGATCGTGTTAAAGAAGCGACTGGTGAAGGCGGCCAAGCATCTCCATAGATGGTAACCGCACATGATGATGATTGAAATAAGGTGCAACCGATTTTCATGAAATTTAGTATTGAGGTACTACATTATGTTGCGGATCTTTTGGAGTATATGTTTTTTGGTCGGACCAAATGTTCCCGAATGGGAACAATGGCGTCGAATGGGTCAACTGACAGCCCTCTGAAAACGTGAAGTTTGACCAAAATAGTCAAAGTGTACTTTTTACAAATATCGATTCTGAGGTCAAATATTCATAAAATTAGTTCATATTTGCAAATACACTATAAATATTCCATTGTTTAACATATATTCCGGGTTTTTGAAAATATTGATTTTTGTCCATAGAGTGCAACCAGAGCCATTAAAATTTTTTTTGGTGTGCCAACGAGCAGAATATCTTTATATTTTAAAGAGATATTCCCCACTTGATTCTTAACAATTGTAAAATTATTCATAAAAATGACAATAAAAAGTCATGATACTTCTACTTTGTGTGTCTGAAATTGACCATATTCTGCAAATCCTATATGGAGGGTGTTCATGATGATCCCACCGATTTTTAAAATAATTCACCTTTATCTTAAGTATTATTTATTAGCAATTAGGTACTTACTTACTTTAGTCGGGATGAGGTGGATTGTATCTCCCGACTATGTACATATATGCGCCACCCACCTGCCTCTATCCCTAGAACGATCAGCCATTTCATCGATGATATATATCTCACATATGAAAGTCTGGGCTTACCCTTTCCATGACAAGGGGTGTAGAGCGCCTATTTCTGGATTATTGAGTCCTCTCTGCATAGCCAATGTCCAAGTGTTCTGAGTTGTCTGTTCAACACTGTAGTGCTTAGAGCTCTTTTTAAAACTTGGTTGAGAACTGTTTTGTTTCTTATTTTGTCAATTTTTCTAATGCTTGGCATAATGCGACAACAGCTGGTTGCAAAGGCATCCACCTATCTTCTTTTAAAGAAATTTTCCAATTGTCATGGAGTACGCATCATAATTATAATTAGTGATTCGAAGAGCTTTAGTTTCAGTGTGAAAGGGATGTTGTTTGACCTCCAGACCTTTTCGTCTCCCAAAAATTGTTGTAGTTGATTCTATGTCTCTGTAGAAGGTCCGTTCTGGAAGATGAGACTAGAGAACCAAGATATTTAAAGTCGCTGACAGCTTCGACTTTGGCTCCTGATCCGTGAGTGCTGTTGTCCCCAGGATCGATGTTGATGTTGATGCTGAGAGCTTTGGTTTGTCGTAGTTGGTCTTGAGTACTACATACTTTGCTTCTTTCTCAACGGATTCCAGATGGTTTGTAGCGGCAGTTAAGATATTATTAAATTGTGCAATGTCATCTGCAAAGTACAGGTTTCTGAGGACCTTCATGAGTATTGATCCCATGGTTGTTGTTAGCTTTCAGGAGGACATAGTCAAGGACAATGATAAACAAGAAATCAGCCTGCTTAGACTGGAAAGCTTGTGCTGTGGCTGTTGACAAGACAAGCTCTTTGTATACATTGGATGATTTTTGTAAGTATGTTATAGGTTTTGAGGATGGCCCACATTGCTGTTCTTTTACTGAAGTTCACAAATTAATGTGATGTGGTTCTTTTGGTGGAAGGCTTCAATGATTCTATGAACAATATGTAGTTGCTCTGTGATCTCGTCTGAAACCAGCTTGGTTGGGAACTGTTGATTAGTACTATTTATGAATAATGCTTTAAACGTAACTAGCATATTTTTGTATAATATGTACATAAAAATATTTATTGATAGGGATATAATAAAACAAATTCTTAAAAATCGGCGACATCAATAAGAAAAAAAAGAAAAGAAATTTTCTAATAAAAGTGGAATGGTATATTGAAACATCTTAATATTTGGAATATTGTATACCTCAATTCCTGATTTTGGATAACGTTCTGACTGTTTTAATTAGCACACTAATAGTGATTCTGGGTCAGTCCGGCACACATTAAAAATGACCTAGAAACTACTAACAAACCATTTTACACATCACTTAGATTGGTCCCAGTATGGTGGTCCTCATAGACCATTAACTCGAAAAGTGAGGTATCCAGTCTACTAATACATTATTAAAATAAATTTGTTGGTGTAAATGTCAAATTCGTTTAAATTTTAGTGCCAATTGAAGTATTTGAACTATGAATATCGATTTCTTTGGCCAAAATTGATAATAGTAATATACAAGTATTTACAAGTATATAGAAGTATTTATGCATTTGTATTATTGAGTTCCTAGTAGACCTACACCATAACCAAATTCGAAGTTTACATAACCTTCCAAACACAATAAAATTAAGTTTAAAAATACACAATATTCATTGGTTGTTAAAGTACCAATTAGTGCTAAATAGTACCTACAGGGTGTACCTAAAATTATCACGCGACAAAGGAAATTTAAAAGTACTATTGAATAAATATTGTACTATAAAATAATTAAGTCTAAATGGTTATATACTTTACAACAAATGTCCAAATTGGCGACCTTCAACATCTAAGCATTTTTGACATCGAGTAATGCATGCTCTTTGCATATTTTGGAACATTTTTGCAATTTCTGATGCTATATTAGCTTGCAATAATTGTTTCAGAGGTTGGCCGATTAACATAGACACGTGATTTAAGGTTCCTCCATAAAAAGCAGTCCAACGGTGAGAGATCTGGTGATCTCGGAGGCCAGTTAAATGCTTCGTCACTGAATGAAATAATGTCTCGAAGTTGTAGGATCCGCACACAGAATTCTTGTCGTCTATCAAAGTCATCACCTACCAAATGTTGAATTAAATACACTTTGTAGAGATGAAACTTACTGAGTTAGCGGATTCGATAAACGGATGTTTTAGAAATACCAACCACTTTACTTAATTGTCTTAGACTTTTTCGGACTGCGTTATAAAGTCCTAATGACTTGTATTGAGGATTTCTCATCTGTTGAACGTCTTGGTCGTACATCTCGTTGACGTTCTAGCACTGATGCAGTTTCAAGGAAGCGCTCCAGCAACCTTTCTACTGTTGATTGATTGACTGGATGATTTCTTTCCGGACATTTTGCTTTAAATGCAGCTGCAACCGATCTATTACTAGCACCTTCAACCCCAAAAATAAAACCAATTCCACCTTTTCATCCTGTGTTAATTTAGCCATCTTAAGATTATTCAAATATGTTAGGTGAGTGTCTACACTGCACTGTTGCATTCTGATTGGTCAGCCTAACTAACCATCTAAGCCAGTAACTAACTAACAAACCTCAGGCAATCGTTAATAATCGATTTACCTTGACATTAATGTTAAAGTGGAAATTTCCTATGGTGCCTGATTTATGGGACAACCTGTTATAAAAAATCCATGTTTTGAAGAATAATATAATAACTTTATGTAAACAAAGAATTGGACTATTTTATTCAAATTTGAACACAGCGTTAATATTTATGTAAAAAATAGTCGAATTTTTATTGGTTGTTGTGGTGCTCGCCCAGTTCATTATGTGTTATATGAAAGGTTAGTCTAAAATTTGGAAGATTTCATTGACATTTGTAAAAATATGGTAGGCATATTTCTCGACTTTTTTCAAAATAGCGCGATTTTTTAAATTTAAGTGAGTAAAATTCGATCTTAATCTATCGATTTTTTTTAATTTGTACAGTTTTTTGTCGATGAATCTTTCCAAAAGTAACTGTGTACCAAATTGGTTCATGGGAAATATGATATACTAAGGGAGAGTCATAACCCCCTTCAAAGATGAAAACACATTAAAAAAGTTAGGGACAACGAAGGGTTAATTTCAGATACAGAATCAACGCACCTACATAAGCTTTTTGTGCTGAAATTGATTATTTGCGGATTTGACCTACATAGATGCCCATCAAACTAACAAAAGCATTTATAATTAAAAATGAATCAATAAAGTTTACAAAATAAGCAAGCAACTCAAGTGCTGTAAATGGTAGAAGCTTCCTTATTCTTTGTGAATTAAATAGAAGCCATTCTCAACGACCACGGAACAACCAGTTGAAATTTTGTCTAATGATGAATATGTACTAGATTTTGACACGAGAAAGAAGCAGATCACATACAATTTATTCGGAAGGGTCCATAGTTCATGAGACACCAATAAAACTTAATGCAAGCACTATTCAATCATCGCTCATAATCAATAATGAATCTTTAGCACACAGGATTTGGTCACTTTTTTCAATTGTACCATGAGAGGTATTTAAAAATGATTAAACTGTGTATTAACTAACTGTTCAGAATAAATGGAAATCGTATAAAACATCAGGAGAGGTAAATAAAAAAATATTTTTTAGCCAAAAATCGACTTCATTGGCCCTTAAATCTCCCCCCTCTCGAATTGTTGTGAACAGTTCAGAATTCATATCGACACTCCCAATCTCATTCCTAACTAAACCTTGTGCCAAATAAATTTAGTTCAATCCATCTATGGAAAGCATAATTTTTTAGTGCGGACGATAATTTAAAATATTTAATTATACGAATATTGTCACTTGTTTATATGAATTCTATGAAAAAAATTCACTTATTTCTATGAATATTCTCCCTTATTTAAAAAATTGATGTGAAAAGTCTCACTTATATATTCCAAAGAAACCTGCTCCTGCATTATTAATTGAGGAGATCACGCCAACGGTTATCATATTGGTTACAATACCGGCAAGCAATAATAACGCTCCCAACCATTTATAACTAAAAATAAAATTATATTGTAATATAGCAGACATATATTTTATAACTTATTATTATTATAGTGGGGCTAATGGCCAAAAATTACACGCTTGCCCAAAGTAAAAATTTGGTACCCATGCATAGTTTAGGTCAATATAAACATATTGGAAGGGGGAAATCAATTTTAAAGTAAAGGTCAAAAGGAAAACTTCATAATTGTCTTTTGCCATTTCTGGTTTCAATCTAAAAACGTGCTATCATCTTTGTAAAAATTCGAAATTAAGTAGACAACACCTTGACTTTGAAGTTTAAAAGTGGGTACCTCCAAATGGTTTTATTTTTATGCCATAAAATTTCGAATCGGGTATCAACTTTACTTGAACTTTTGCAACTTACTGAAAAATTGGAATCATGAATATTGGACTGACAATGTAAAATTGCATCTCATTGGCTAAGTACCAAGCCCATCCAAAACACTAGAAGTAGGTAAACAAAAACAAAAGGTGCAAGTTTAGGGATAAAAAATCAGTTGTAAACTTCTATTAGTTTAATTTCTAGCCAATGGTAGTAGATTTACCGTTTCATTTGTATGTACAAAATTGTTGATGTACAAAACATTTGTCCACCAAGATTTGTTGCAATAAACATCAAATCCGGTTGTCTGAGGCCACAAGGGTCCATCCCAAAATAACCTTAATAGTTCCATATCAAGGCCCAACAAAATCATATAAACTGGTGTTAATCTAGAAAAATAAGATATCTTAGATTAGAGATAGGTACTCATCAAATTATATAATGTCATAGCATAACATTTAGTTCTCAAAACCTGTGTTGTCACACCATCCAATGGTGCTATTTAGAAAGATATTTGTTTCTATACAGCCAAGAAATTGCTCAAAAAGTTCGATGCCATAATCATCATAACATGAAACTTTGATAAAATCATACTATACATATTTCAATGATGATTGAGACATTTGACTATGCCATCAATTTTTCTGAGTATAAAATAACGCGTTTGGTGGTCAATTTAGAGAGAATGACATTTTTTCTCTAAAAAACAAATCAACATTGAGTACAATTATAATATGTCTTTTCCTATATAATTTCAGTAAGAATTCCCATCTTAGACAGTTTCTCTAAAAAAACTATGATAATCGGTTCATGATTGGAAAAAACTAAAAAATGTAAGTTTCCTTACCTCCAATATCTATGTACGTAAAAGATGATCCATCCACTAAATTTGGAAAAAGCACCACCCGGAATTTGATACTCTCGATAAAACATATAAGCTGTTAGTACACCACTATAAAAGAAACCGTTGGTAGTCAAAAAGAATATCATCATACAATTGTGTATATAATACCAAATTCTATCTGATGTCATCTAATGGCATCAAAAGTAATTTCGAAGTTAAGTTGAAAAGATAGGTACGTGTTAATTTCTAAGAATCACCTATAGCTATAAGAGAGTGCTGGGCATAAAACTATCTGGAAGAAAGATTGGCAAGCACCTATATTTGACAGATTCGGCTATTCCTCCTACATAAGATTTGAAAATATGTTGCAGTTATAGAAACATTAACTCTCAAAGTTGAATTTGTGTAAAAAAACATGTAACATCAATTAACCCTCAAGGTTGGTAAAAAAAATCATTTCGTTGATATTTGGGGGTCCAACGGAACCCCAGAGGATAGAGGTTAATATTTTATAGTATTAAACAGATTTTTATGCATTTTCAGGATTTGCAATGTAATTTACATTCATACCATACATAGTATTTTTTCACCCATGTAATGGACAAAATAACAAAAAGCCCGTCATTTCATAATAACAAGTAATTGATTTAGGCACAAGAATCACAAATCATTTTAAAATTATAAGTAAGAAAAGCACTGGCTGTAGTTTATATGGATATATTAAATCACAAATTTTCGAACCACAGGTTCCTAGTCATGCGACGTACATATAAACATTAACAGAAATAAACTTGCTAGTTATACAGATATTAAGCGGAGAAAGGACAAGTAAGGCAGGGATGAAATTTCAGTCATTTATTACAACAAAATGGAGATGCACTTTACCTCATAACGAAAAAAGTATCTACTGACACTGTGGCACTGGCAATCCCATTAAATGTCCACTGACTGAGACTGTACAAGAAGAAAGATTGAACATTATCTACAATAATAAAGAATACGACTTTAACAAAAGCTATGAAACTTTTATTAAAAAGATTTAATTCAGAGACATTTTAATTAAAAGATTTAATACAAGTTAACTATACATACTTGAAAAGTACATAGAGAAGACAAATACGTGACCTAAAATGACCCAACTCATGCTGATAAACCGAATACCATGAACACAGGACAGCGTAAGAGACGATTCTTTTGTATTGAACAGTTTAGAAACATTTGAAATTAATGAAAACGAGAGCAGCAGTTTTTCACCAAAGTCTAAAATTTATACATCAAATTCAATATGCTTAATAGGCTTAATATGCACCACAATCTGCGTATTAAGCTTTTTTACGAAAATAAAAAGTGTCATTCTGCGTCTGGTTCAGATAGAATAAACTAAATATATGCTCTGTATAAATCAGAAGAGAAATACCAAACCAAACATAGGCGTTAGTAACATCCTATTCCCCAGAGTACATAGTCAGGTTAGAACTAGACACCTCTGGATTGAGAGTCCAGTGTCCAACCACACGACCAGCGCTCTGTATAAAAGAATGAGTGCTGATGCATTCTTTCTTATACCCACAAACTACTGGAAATAGTTTTGCTATATTTGTTTTGATATGGGAAGCACAACAACTTATAAAGTACACTGTTTATTTTCGTAATACGCAGGATGAATTTCGTATTAAGCCTATTACGCAATTCAGCCTATTGGCACGACATATATACACATAATAATATTTAAAAAATACGTAAGTGCTTGAATTATTTAAATTTGAAATGGAAATCCAACAATCTTTATAGAAAATATCTTAATATATTCTTTGACAAAACCTATTCTTATTTTCACACTGAACAAAAGAAATGTTTTTTGGTAAATATTATTAATTGTAATGATGTAATAAATCAGTTTGTTTATTTCACGATATAATTAGTTATTCTCCATGCTAACGTTAGTGCTTTGATAATAAATTGCATTTATAATCGCTTGTGAGTTGTGCTAAGCTCGATGCATTCTAGCTGACTGTGTTGTAGTGCCATAAAAATTAATGATTTAGCTATTTTTTAAAAGTATGATTATTATAAAATACAGTGATTAGGTCTCAGTTGACTAGTCATTAATAAAATGTACACATACTCACTCCTTGTTGTTAAACGCTGATCAGATGAAATTCGCGGTGATACAATCGGTTGATACTCAACTACCGGGCTAGAAGGTTCTAATTCCTCACTGCTCACTAGAATTTGGCTATCAAATGACCGGTTAGGCATTCGGCAAACAATGAATTTCTGAAATTCTTCTGTTATGCATATTTCAAAACATGTTGCACACATTACAATCGCACCAAACACGGATAGTATTGTCCTACAAAACATATACACCACTACAAATTGTATGTATAATGTAAAAAACAGGAATTTGCATTACATTTTGATATATTGCAGAATAGGTAATTCTATAAGCATTATGAATAAATGCTACTTACAAAACGGCAATGGCTCCTTTAGTAAGTTTTTGTTCTCTCCATTGTTCATGACAATACGATTGAGGTAAGACAGTAATGTTTGAGTATGAAGACACGAAACTAACAGCTTAAAACAAAATGAAAAATATATTATCATAAACAATGGTATTAGATTATGAGGAAGTATTAATATTAGATTAATAAAGCAAGTGAAATTAATTAATGTGTGATGACAGTACCTACTAAAATTAGATTAATGCACGTAAATGATAATAATATCAATTTTTTCGTTCCAAGACTTCTTATAGCCATCTTTTAATTATTTTTTTAAACTTATTTTTGCGTTGAATATCTATGATCCAAACAATTTATTGTATATGTGTATCTTTCTTTTGATTCAAAATACTAAAAACAACAATATTTTCAGTCTCGAATTTCTTAAACACGGATGTAGACTTTATAAACACAGATTAGTCATACACTTCTATTAATCAATGATTACGTTTTGTAAACTCCAAGATGACATTTAGAATAGCAGATAGTATTCTTAATTATATTGAAATGACTAATTTAGTGAATAAATAAAAACGTTAATTTATCGAAATATTTCGCTACGTTGTTTATTCTTTTGAAAAAGAAATTCAGAATACAAACAACAAATAATTGTTATACAGAAAATAAAAAATGCAAAACATTATCGATACAGAAATCAACAAAAATATTAAATCTTATACAGAAAGCAAAAGTTTAAAGATAAAAAAGAAATTAAACTTTCACATAATAAACATTCACGTTGAGTCCTGATGAAAAAATGGTCTTCAAATGACTAATAAAAAAGTCTTTTTTGGTGTTTCGTTGACGAGTTTTAAACTTAGAATTTTGTTCTAAGATGATAACCGATGCATCCTTGTCGTAATTATAGTCTTTTTGTCTGAAATGGTTGGGAACACCATTGTCATTATAAGTATCATCTAAAACCTTTCCGCTTATGACATCATTAATTTTAGATTGATATTCACAAATCCGTTTATTTAGTGACGTTTGGAATATATTTTAATTTTTTTTCAAAATAATAAACGATTGAAAAAGTGCACAGTACCGAAATATTTCGATAAATTAACATTTTAAATATATTTTAGTTATTACAAAGTTAGATACTATTTTATCTTATCAATATTTTTACAAAGGACTCATTTAGTGGTTATGCTCAGCAATATCTCAAAGAAATATACAACTTATCTACCTACCAATATTTAGGGCTGTTTCACACACATAAACGGCAAAAACCTAATAATTTTATTTTTAAATTCATGTAGTTGCAAAAGTAGATTAACAGATCACTGGTTAAAAGAACTAAGTTATCAAGGTCAATAATATATGCACCTCGTGATTTTGAAAACCGTTTTCAACCTTTTAAATCCTCATTATGTAGGTATTATCTACATAAGTACAAATATATTAATTAATTTATCTTAAATACAAAGTATTGGTGAAACAGTCCCAACCAATAAAACAAAATGAACACCATGGTCTAGATGTGTACACCAAAGCAATATAATCAGTAAATAATCATTTATCTTGTTGTTTTAGTCAGATAAAATTAATAGATGCAATGTTTTTTCTTAGGGACTTAGTACCGATACCTTTAACCTTAAAATCAATAATTTATGACAGCTAATAACTACCATCAATATTATAATATCAATAGATCGGAAAATATGTTTTCTTGATGCAGCAAGTGTATTGAAAATTATTAAAACAACATAATCTACTGAACACCTGTAAGATAACCATTAGAGCATTGTTTTATCTGATCTATTGCTATAGGTATGTTAAAATTTCTAAATATGACTTTAAAATTTGAAATCGTAGTAAAAAAGAATGCTAAATTTTAAAAAAATCAAAAATATATTCAATGTAGATCAGGGGAAACGATTTCTAGGCCAATAATAGATAAAACTGTAGTCTATTTATATCCCTAAAATGTAATTATGGTGGCTAAAAATAAATCTGGGTAGGATCGAACTTAGTGGAGTACTTCACTATACAGAGAGCATAGTTCAAGATGCAACCAAGAAATCTAGAAAATAGTGACATGGGGAAATGGATTTTATTGGTAAACATTATCGACTTTTACAGTAAATACATTTATTTAGATCTAAAAGTTAAAACGCGTCTTATGTTTTAAACCATTGTACCCCTCTTTTTTATGAAAATACTTTCACACTTATACAATTTTTATTGCTTTGGGATGATTTAGAAAAATAAATATTGTTTTTTTAACAAAACTAAAAAGCCAATAAAAGGAAAATATTTTAGAACAAATAGTTCAATAAAGATGAGATTAATCAAATAAACTTAACAGAGATTAATTTTCACCGTTGAAATTGATAACAAACAATAAAAGCTTTCTAGGATAAACTATCATGAACAGAGAATTAAATTATCATACACCAACTAGATAGATATACAAGTACCTTGTCAACAAAGAAACATGGCGACCTAGCACTTAGAAATCATGAGATTTCTGTGGCTAAAATTTAAATTATATAAGAAAATACAAAATTAAAATAAATATGTAATATACCTATTCCAAATTATTATAATTAGATTATAAATTGATTACATATACATGTATATTTAGTGCTGTAAATTGTGGTGCATTCATTTACAAAGACTATATTTTGTTTTATTTTGTGCAATATAAAAAGTCTTAATCTAAATATAAGCAAGATAATTAACAACCGAATGCAAGAAAATAGGAAAATTTTAGATAGTAAAATGAACTGCACAAAACATTTTATGATATTTTATTTACTTTATTAGATTTTCATATTGTGTATTTGAAACATTTTGCTCTATGTCAATTGATTAAATACAAAGAAAAAGACAGTTTAAAATGAAATTATTTTTCAACATGCTAATGTTACATACTTCTAGTGACATTTTAAATGTCTTTTCTATTTTATCTTATTATCTGCAGTTATATGTGTTTACTAAAATACAAATTAAAATAATAATTTTTTATGAATCCTGTTTAAGAGTAAGAAAAAGCACTCTTTAGAAAATCATTCATATAATCAATTTTTGACCCATAGATGTGATTGTGATATTAAGACATGTTTTACATTATCAATTAACTCAATACACCAATGGTAGTGGTTAGCACATTGGACTGGCACTTAAGTGGATTCAAATTTTCTTGATAGGTTCAATTACAAATTCAGCCAACATTTACACCAGATGTTAATTACATGTTAATTACTAAACTGAATTATGCTTCTAAAGAAACTTTGCTAATAAGTCCTCTTTAAAAAAGGTAATATTTTAGACATTATTTCCAAAGCATGTAGTCCATAAAGAATCAGAGATTTCTTTAGCTTATTTAGACATGCTTTCATTTGAATAGACTACACTTGCCATTTCTAAAATGTAGTTGAATTGACTTGCTTCCTCACATATAAAGACTAAGTAACAGATGAAACCAAATTTTTCCAAAACTGAATTATAGACTCACCAGATGATAGTGAAGTTTTAAAATCATTGGATGAACAAGAACTTGGTAAACAGAAACCCACATTCTAAAAAAATATATGAACAGAAAATTGATAATCCATTGAAACAGTTATGAGCAACAGAAGTATGATTTAGAACATAGTAAAAAAAATATAAAAGGGTACTCAGCTAGAAGCCTATATAACACCAAACATATAACAGATTCTGTGCTTACCAGTTTTAGTTCATTTGCATACAAAGCTGCATTACAATATTTTCCAGTAAATATTGACTGTGATTTAGGAGCAGAGATTCCCAAACACTCATCATAGCTACCAACCCAAAATGAAGCACCCTCTAACACTCCAGATGCAGGCTTGGCAGATGCATCAATAACTAAAACATGACCACAGAAAGGAGATTATTGTCATCATTTTGAATAACAGATTGGTTTCACACTTTGTTTATCAAAACATCCTTCTGATCATTTACCTCTATGTACACCACCTTGTACTGCAATGACATACCTGTATTCCATTTTTGTTGCAGTTTTATAAAATTTAATTGTGGTCAACCATAAATTTTCAAAAAATAGTATATTATTTAGGTATAAAATTAATTTGATTTAGCATGTATATAACTGATAAGTCAAATATTCAGATAAGCCACATTAGCACATCATCAAATAGATACAGCCTCAATGTATTCTATCAAGGTCATTTTCAATGTCAGTTTTCCACTATCCAGGTGCATTGGCAACTTCTTTACCCAACTGCTATATCTAATCTTTTTATGAAATTTCAAAAACGTAAATCTGGTGTCTCTAAACACTAGGTCACTTGAAAATGCACCAAAAAATGATCATCATCATCATCATCAAGTGCCATACGCCTTGAGCGCCTTGGTGACGCCATTTCGAAAATCTTTCCGGTT
>JAUYWI010060601.1:0-15977 GCA_034780595.1 Parotoplana pacifica | reverse complement strand
ATGTGGACAGTTAAATATGTGTAATGTGTTGTGGGGTGATTGCTTGCATGATGGGCATATGTTAGCTATATTGGGATTAATTTTGTTTTCGAATTGGTTGAGGAAACAACAGGTAAAGCTTAACAATACCATCTCACTATGTTGTCCCACAAGGCTCTGTCTTATCTCTCACTCTCTTCAACTATTACATGAATGACATACCCAAACCACAAACTTAAACCCATACATCACACAATATGCCGATGATATCACCATACACACATATATCTAACATTTCTACACTTGAATACAGAACAAATAAATATCTCAACATTCTCCAAAGCTACTTTACTCTAAACAACCTACATCTCTTCATTCCTAAATGTGCCACAACACTCTTTACACCTGACAAAAAACAATCCAACTATACTCCAAAAATCCAGATAAACAACATACAAATCCCATTTAATAAAACAAAGATTTTAAGTATCACCTTTGATACTCACTACACGCAAAAGCCAAGAAACGCATCAATATTCTTAAAGCACTAGCAGGAACAACATGGGGACAATCCCAAGAAACAATCATTTACACATACAAACAATTCATAAGACCACTCATCAATTATGCCTCATTCATTTGGATCCCAACATTATCCAAACATGTCAACAAACTACAAACAGTACAAAATGCTGCACTAAGAATAGCCACAGATGCATTCTACCCACAAAACAGATCTCCTTCACCACGAGACAAATGTTCTCCCCATACAAGACCACATGCCATTTCTCAACACTTGCACAATTACACAAATCAACCATCCAAATAAACATCATCCATCTTACAACTTCTCAATACACACACCCTAAACGCAAACTTAACAGAATATCATAACCAAGCAAAATCACTTACTTCCACCAAAAACATCACTTGACCTAGATGATAATACCTACAAACAATCAATCAAAACAATACATATAAAAGTAGTTTCAGACACAATTCAACATCTTATCCATAATCCAATTCTCAACACTATTCCTTCTAGCACAAGTGAACGGGAACAAGCCACCTCGAGACCATAGAGTAATCCTTATTCATATGCTCGAGACAACGCAGAACTATATTTGCACAGATACGCAACAACAAAATTAATCCCAAACAATATAACTAACATATGTCCATCATGCAAGCAATCACCCACAACACATTACACATATTTAACTGTCCACATCATCCTACACACTTGAAGGTCCGTGACCTATGGTAAATCCATCGGAGGTAATCAAATTCATAACCCACACCGGGAGGACTACCCTTTTTTACAAAGGGTAGGGGCTACAACAACAACATGAAATCTTGTTCTACACCCAAGCTGAAGCATAATAAGATGGTTTGTCAAGCTTGGTGATTAAAAGATTGAAAGTACTATCTAGTATATCCAAAATCCATGAAACAATCCAGTCAGAAAAAAAGTAAAGTTGTTAAAATGCAAAACAATAACAAGAAATATGATATGGGACTTAGGACCCTCAGCGGTGAGTTTTAACCAGTTTCATGTGCACAAATAACCGTCACTCTTCCCAATATCTAGTTATTATTCAAAATGTAAAAGGCTAGATAAGTACTTCTAATTTTTGCATTTGTCTGATCATTTATCAGTAGTTTGCTGTGGGTATAAGAATGTCTCTAAGCAACTGTTCTTTTGTACAGAGCGCTGGTCTTGTGGTTGGACACTGGACTCTCAATTCAGAGGTGCCTGGTTCTAAATTGACTATGTACTCTGCGGAATAGGATGTTAGTAACGCCTATATTTCGTTTAGTATTTCTCTTCTGATTTATAACATATAAACACGTTTACAAGAACTCTGTTAACACGACAAAACATTTATTACGTAATTATCAGAGAAACACGGACTATTGAGTGCCCCTAAAATACGTCTTACTTCTTAAAATATTACAACAAAAGAAAAATCGGTGAACAATTGTATATCTATTGCTGACATGCTCCTCAGCCTGTTCATTCTTCTGACGTAATATTTTGAGTGAATGTAGTTTAACGTGAACTTGTACGATCGCCCCTGATTTTCCTCTTACCTTGTCAAAAGCAACCAAATTGATAACCCCACCAACATTGATACAACTTGGGCTAATACAGAAGATCCTCTTTCCCTTCAGTCGCCGCTGTGCGAATACAATTCCCACTGTCATGGCAACGGGCAAGGCTGGCGGCACCACAATTGTTATCAGATCCAGGGCGCGCAACGCAATTTTACCAGCAGTGTGTCCAGCTTGAACCTAGAAAATGTTAACAATAATACAATATTACATCAATTATAAGGATTTTAGTAAATACTCTAACTACATAAATGGTGGTAATTATTCTTTTTTTTAATTCTGGCACCGTACATGCATAAATATACCTGTGAACGTTTACAACAAGCTCTCTTACCAAAATGTAAATTGTATATCCAAATCCCATCAAAGCGAACACACTCAAAGCCAACACAAATTTCATTGCATCCTGATTGAATTTGAAGTCCATTGGTTTAGGAAAAAGAATACTTCGTACCATCTCGCCTTTGGCCGTCAGGAAACCAGTTTTGACCACAACCGCTTTTACCTGTTTAAAAACAAAATATTTACAAATAGATGCGTTCTTTGTCTGTCTGTAACGGCACAGAGGCCCCATTTTAAACCGATTTTAGAAATTGACATCTCAACTATGAGCTTCATCTATGGATACCACTCAGCCAGGTAGATAAATCGCTCGCTAAAATACCTTATCAATAGATATCACCAAGGTCGAACAACTAATAAAATAACCGACCTTTTAAAAATAAATGATGATGATGATCTGTGGATAATACCCTGTGTAGATAAATTGATAGACTTATCCGTCGCTACCACCCAGGGGCTCATAAAACTGCTTGTGATCATTAAAAAATCTTGCATAAAACAATCAGCACTACAAATTTTAGACACATCATTAAAGATTATCATTGTACTATAAAGTTTTTAGATTCATAGAGTAGTTATGAAAGTTATGCTTATGACTATGACTGCCTCGAGAAACAGCCCCCAGGTAAATAAATAATCGATAAAATACCTTTTCCCCTGCATAGTATCGTGTCTGAATAACTCGAGTGCCACAAAACAACACATGCCGAGAATGCGCTTTCACGTTCAACAATTCCTCGGCGCCACTGATCGATCCTGTCCCTCTGATACGGGATGATAAGCCAGAAGTTAAAACAGAGATATTGTCGGATTGGCTGTTTCCACGTGGTCGAGAATTAGGAAGCGGTGTCTTAGTAACAGGAACACTCTCTCCTAAATATAGTAATAAAAATGGTACATAAAATTCTACCATCTATTTTATATATTCTGAACGTAGATGAGAAAATACCATTCTTCAATTTCAAAGTGTTGTGTCTGTCATACCATTTAAAAAAAGTTCTGAGTACATTCAGTTATACAAAAAATTCTCTGTTCCTACATATCATTTCTTGAAGTCCATGCAACATCTCAGACCATCGAATCAACAGGTGCATAGAGAAGTATTTGTGGAATTTCTAAAATCACTGTCCAGAATTCGTGATGGTCACACAGAATAGCTATTTGAAGGATTTGATATAAAATCCATCAGACAACTCAACTTTTCTATAACGAACGAAATACATTGTTCACAGAGTGCCAATTAACATATTTTAGTAGTCTCCGCTTTGTGTGATGTGACGAAAAATGCAAGATATGTAATTATAAAAAGGCACATGACAGAAAATGTATGTCTAAAAGTGTTTACAAATACACATTAAATCAACGGATACTTTGTGGTACTCCCTGCTTTATGTAAATGTTCTCAAACTGGAGCTCTCAGATACCATTACTAGACATCATCTTCATTATTTGTGGTACACTTTTTCTGAGTGTAGGTGAAAGCACATAAATCAACGTCAAAATTCCAATCAGTAAATGAAACTTAAAAAATATCAGATACATTTGTTGTTTATTATTTGATATGAATAGTGTATCATATATTAAACAATAGTAGGTATACAACTATATCTAATTTATAATAAATACAACTTTTACAGAACAAATTGATAATTCATAATATTTATAATAATTTAGCCTGAATCCGTTCAATTTAACCCAGATTGGTCATATTTTCTCCCCTTTTATTGTTATAATATACGAGTCCCTATGCAAACCTACATTTGTTTTCCTACTTAGTTTGGGTATATCTACTAAGCGATAGACCATAACCGAAATAGTTATTCTGGGCTCCCTATTATATTATCTGCAAAAGTACAGTAAGATACAGAAATACATGTTAGCACTCAATAAGCCTTTTTTGGTATTTGAGTAAACAGCCAAATTATCTTATCAACCTAAATTTAACTTTAGGATTGTAGGTATTAGCGAAATTAAAAATGATATTCTCTTACCTCCTTTTTAACTAATGTATTTAAGAAAATACATGTGATACGGAAAACACATGTACTTACTCTTATCTCGGTATATTATACGTTAGTTAACTAGAAAACCATATAGGCAACGATGTTTACATACATTAAATCCATATTGCGTGCCGGGTGACGACATAGAGAGAATATTTCATTATGTACCTAAAGTATGGCGTTTAATGCATGGCCAATCTTTGCATTTCTTCGTGATCTATGAATTAACACAGAAGTTACCACGCTTTCCAATCAGATATCGCGCTCTGTTTTGCACTTATCGACAAAACTGTGCAACAACGACAGAAAATTAAATGAACTGTCATAGCCAGAGTGGGTCACAGGAAAAGAACAGTTACATGTTTTTGATCCATGACGATATCTGACATGTTGCAATAATATATATAGTACATATATGTTCAATTTTATTGAAGTAGGGTTATTAACCATACTTCAATAAAAGTGAACATCATTTGGATGATCTATCGATTTTGATGACTCACTAAAAATATTCTCCATATTTACTAGATAACATTGGAATCAGCAACAGCTTAATTTTGCCAATAGGTCTAGGTATGTTATGATAAGCACGTGCATTGCTTGTAGTGCAAGTAGAAACAATCCAATTACTCACCTGTCAGCATGCTTTCGTTTACGATACAGTTGCCAGAAATCAAGACAGCGTCACAGAACATAGTACAACCGCTTCGTGGTATCTCCAATATATCGCCTGGAACAATATCTGAAGCGTCAACTTCAAAATATTCTACAAGATTAGATAGAAAGTTCAATGTTTACCAAAAAAGTCCACTAGTTCAAAGTTATGTCAATGAAGTTTAGAATACAGGGTGTTCGAAAAGTTATTCATTAATTCCTCGACGTTTCTCAAAAGAAAACAATCAATACGAGAACACAAACTGACCAAATTATATCAACAATCCAGTGACCTATGTGAAGGTCATACTAACTAGTTTTTCTTAAATATTTTTGAGAAATCATGGGGAAAAAATCGGACACCTTACTGTAATAACAAAACAAAGCCACGTGCTATTCAGAAGGTCAACAACATTCCCCACCACCAACTTTTCACAGATAACAGAGGAGTAGATAACTATTACCAACAACAATAATGTGAAAAATAAATATCTTGACTATAATTGGAAGCCTCTAGAAAGCGCCCCCAACTTTTATTATCTCAATTATAATAATATTACATTTGTATTAAAAAAAATCCGGAAAAATTATATTCAAGGTGTATTGAGTCTGCTATTTTATTCGTTACATACACAATGAAATTTGTTTGTCTCTCTAAATAGATTATCTACAGCTACATAGAATTCAGTTAACTGGATTAGAATCTATGGATATATCGACCACATAATGTTTATTTTAGGTAAAGTATTATGTTAACTAGACTATAAACTAAAGATACCTGAAGGTGTTGATTTAAATATGTACATACATGCAAATACACAAATAATACAATGTAGTTTATATTTGCCATGCACTCGATTAAAACCTTAAATACACAATTATATCTACGTAGATATATAGTTTTTGTTTGTGATGGAAAGCAAAGAATTACTTGTTGATAGATTCGTTGTTAACAGAAATTTTATGCTTAAATGCAAGTCATTTAGTCAATAAACACGACAACTTTTGTACTAAAATATCTATAATTGTATTTCTCTTCTTACCGTCATTTTCACGACACACTAAGACCGTTCCCGTGCTACACACAGTATCCCGCAAAGTTCGTTCATTCTGAAGTACAGAGTAATAAAGTAACAAAGTAATAAAATATGCAAACTTAAATCACCAGTGTCTCTAATAACAGAAACTACTCTT
Organism: Parotoplana pacifica; assembly: GCA_034780595.1. Taxonomy (NCBI): domain Eukaryota; kingdom Metazoa; phylum Platyhelminthes; order Proseriata; family Otoplanidae; genus Parotoplana; species Parotoplana pacifica. The sequence goes on along the minus strand of JAUYWI010060601.1, from coordinate 9,690 downwards.
ACTTTTCGCATTTCGTAGATTTGAAAAACCAATGAAAAAACCGATATGATGACGATGCATGTTGCATAGACTTCATACTCATCTAGATACCAAAGTATGCAACTGAATACTTGGAAAATGTAGAAAGGGTTTAAAGCCTAAAAGGAATAAACATAACCTTTACAAATAACCACAAACCCTTCGGAGGCGCCGCCTTGTGGTTCAGCCTAAGCATTTCAAAACAACAAAGAAAATCATTCTGTTTCAAAAATGATTCTCCCGTTGAAGAAATATATCAGAGAATACTACATACTAACAAAGAGATGCTTTAAAAACCCACAGCTAAATAAGGCATTGCAATTCAAAACAGCTCACCTCGCCAAACAACATTTTCAGAATTGGAGTTATGGCCACATCGATAACGTTAAGAGAATAGAGAATGCGTCTGCGATTGACACTTTGTTCGTCCAAGGGCCGAGTTGTGTAAAATTGGGAGCATGGTGCTCCTTCCAATCCCCTGAAAGAACCAATGATTACAGGTCAGTTAGGCGACCAGCTCAAAAGATACAAAATGTCTATAAGACGTGTGCCATTGAAAATATTGGCTTTTACCCTTTGAATAGTAGTATATCAGAAAGTTAATAATTTTGAAACAAATGGCAGATTTTCATCAAAGTTATCGCTAATAAAAACTTGTGATAACTATAAATTTTTGTCCAATTTTCCATATGATTAACCTATTTTTTTATAGAAATTCATATTATATCTTTATATATATTCAAAAATAATATTCTAATAAACATTTGCAAATTCATTCCAAACTATTTAAAATGATTAAACACAACAACCAGATTAGGATATTTTATTACCATAAGAACATTTTAACTTACCCCAGTAATTCAAATCCATGAGTATCGCGACTCCATATGTATTTGAGTTTTTTGTAATAAAAATATCGAATCAAAGTGGAATCCTTTAAAATAAATAAATTAATAGATGCACATTGCAGAAAATGAATGAATACAATTTCAAAAAAGTTTTATGTGAAGTTATAAAATAAATATTTTTCAGGGTTACAACAGCAATCCACAATAAGAGCATTTTCTTCATCATATTTAAAAAAGCAGTCAATGTTTTTCGATTGTTCAAAATTATTAAAAATAACGGCAACAATCTACATAATTAAAATGAGACTATTACAACAAACCAATATTGAATGAGTTGTAATTTTAAATCTGGAATCTATAATTAATTTGAAAAACCTTCTAAAAACAAGATTTTTCAGTGATTGATATACTTAAGCTTTCCAGAAGTATTTATTAATAGCACAACTTTTGTAGAACCATATGAACAAAAAATTAATATGTTTCATTCAAATGTTTTTATTTAATATCAAATGAATTTCATCAGGAATAGTGAAACTTAGATTTAAATGTTTACAAAATTATAAATTGGTACATTAAAAGAATATAGAGTTATATACAATAAATAATTAAGTGATTAGAAGAGCTTAAGAAAGAAATAAGAGCCAGGGTTAAAAAGTTGGAAATTTAATTTCGGTTTAGTTGATGTTATGTGAATGGCTTCTTTTATCTTACTTAATCAAAAAAATTATTAATAGCATAATCTATAATTTTTAAATTGGATTTAGGTTTAGTACAAAATTGACAATTTAGAATATGACAAAAATGGGAGAATTTGAGTTATTAATTTTAAGATGTTCCTGAATCCGTTTTCCAAGATGACGTTTGGTCTTTCCAATAGAGGAAATATCAGGATCTCCCTGAAAAGTATATTTATAAACAATGCCACTTTTCAATTGGAGTTCAGTTCTATCCTTAAATAAGAGAAAAATAGTCGCAGATTTTAAAATATTGAAAATAGAAAGAAATATCAGGATCAACAGACTTGAGAATATGAGTTTTTTAAGTTATACGTAGATTCAATACCTATATAGGGGATGCCAATATATGTTTTAAAAAAATTTGGAATCATTTAAGTGTTTGCTATCTGTGAATATTTTATCAAGAAATGTTTTGTTAAGATATTGGATATATTAATAACTTCTTTATCAAAAAGTCTCAAACAAGAACATAAAAGCTCAATGTAAAAAACCTAATACCAAATCAGTTTTCCATTGAATTGGACAGCAAGAGTTGAAATCCAGAAGAACATTAGTGTAAGTTGGTTTCCTCTATTCGTCAATGTCAAAATTATCATTTAAATTCATTTAAATTTTAGTATCTAAAAATGCCAGAGATTTGTTTCCAAGTGCAGCAGTAAATTTTAAGTTTTTTGGATTATTCAAATAATCTAAGAAAGTTTTATAATCCTGGTTACCATCAAAAATGCAAAAAAATTAGGGGAAAATGAATGTAGTGCCAGTTTTATTTCTAAATGTGCTAAAACTGTTTGCAAAGAAGGACCTAATGGGGAACAGAATTAATGTTACAACTTGACATCAAGGTTAGAATCAATATAAATTGAAGCAGTTGTTAATTACACAGCAAGTTAGTAAAAACAGGAAAATGAAAACTACGGTATTGTCAGCATAGTTATAATATTTTTTCAAATTGAAACCAGTGAAAATATTTAATGGTTGATATAAATAACCTACACGCAATATGTACAACTACTGAAAAAAATCAAAATCAACAATTTTGGCATTCAAAACAATTTTCAGACATTACCATTCTGAACAAGTTGTTCGATGATATAAAGTGGTATTGTCATATCTTAGTAAATTTCCTGTAGGTATATTGTGTAAAGTTACCTTTAAAAAACATTTAGAATAATGTAATTTTAACTTGAAAATCTTTTAAAAATTCTCATTAGAATAGAATAAAATTGTTTAAAAAATCTCACACTAGTTATACATTCTGGAATGTAAGTTCTTTGGGTAGTCCAGTATATTGTTTAAATTTAAATCTTGCATCTACCTGTTCTGATCTAATCTTTTTAATGTTTTATTTCATATAAAAAGGACACAGAATGGATCTCATTTCAACTTTAATAATGAACTAAATCTTTTGAGATATCTCTCTGACAAATCAGTTAATTGATGACTATTGGAGGTAACCGATCCTCTATCGACCAAGGCATAATGAATTATCTATAGGTTAATGGTTTGATAACTAGCAAAGACCACTACCTACATACCCACAACAACATTGCACTATGAAGCCCAAAGAAACAATAAAGGATAGCTGTTAAAAACCTAAAATACCCAAAGATAATTGACTAATAGAGAAAAGAGCAAGCAGAGCTTTGAGTAATGTCATCATAGATAGTTCACCTCAGACAGACGACGTTGCCCCATGCGCAAGTAAGCGCCGGGCACACTTCTATGTCTCTCCTCATTGTAAAGCTCACTACCCTAAAAATCAATAGCATGCTGTTATTCGTACATAGATAGCGTGTGAACGGTTATCTTGATGGCGTACGAGTAAATTAAAATGACCAATAACTCAAAAAGTTGTAACAAATTACTTATTAAGATTTCTGCCACTGCACTGGTAACAACATATTCAAGAACTTATTATGTTTCCATTTTATATTATGAAATACAACAGACTTACATTTGCTACTGTGTGTTTTAGTGGTGAGCTTTCAGTATATGTCGAACAATGGGCACGTTCATGGTCCAGAAAATTGGGTGTTACCCTGGATGCACTAACTTTCTTTACTCTGTGATAGTAAAAAAAATAACTTGTTTAGAAGTTAATAAATAAGCAACTAAATTGATTTTACAGCCTTGTTTATCATTTAAAAACAATACAGATTTTCTCTCTTTGTTTATAATAGACCTGATGTGATTTATTAAGCCACCATAGGTAACCTTTTCTACATGTTTGGTTGGCAACCGATTTAGTGCAACACTCCCTAAAAAACATATTTCTCATGTGACTGATTGGGCTGGAATTTAGTACTATGTAACTTTTAAAGATTCATCGACAAAAAAGGATAAGGTCCAACTAAAGGATTACACACCACCTTAACAGTTACAAAATTATAATGGTCGGATTAACTACAAATTTGGAGTGCAGGTTTACTAGGAATTAACTTTTTTGATTTGTTAGGGGGGGAGGGAGGATACTTTTTTCCAAACTCACTTGAATCCAACAAAACATCCTATCTCGCTGAAATTTAGGATTTGCAAATTGGATACCTCATTTTACTGGTTGCAAATCTATGTGGACCAGAATTACAGGACAGGTGTGTAAAAAAATTAGTTTTTAAAATTAGTTTTGTAACAATACATAAAATGGCTCTAAATGGTTTATTACTTATTAGATTTTAGTCATTAGAAATGAACTTGAGAAAAATCGAATTTTTGATACACCAGTCCCCAAATCAACGGACCTCAATAATTAATGATTTTTGGGACAAAGTTACTGACCATGGGTTAACAAAGTTGCTAATTTTAAAACCTGGTAATAAAAATAAAAGTACAATCAATGTACATACTTGTTTGCTAAACATAATTAATATCACTGAGACAAACGCAGTCAAAATATATACCAGTAACTGTTAAATTCAAAATTCAAAATACATCGACCTTAAAAGTCTTAGAAGTACTTAACGAATAAAATAAATCAAATCAGTTACCCACAAAACACTTAAAGACAAGTAGTTCAAATAAGAGGGTAGTACTGCTAAAGAATCATGTTAACATCACAATTAACTATGGCATTATATGATTCGAGTTAATGATAAATCAATTAACTATTTAATTCGTAACATAAAATTTAATAACACAAATCCATTCAAATGTCAAATCAGCAGCGTATAACAACAACATGCAATAAATAAGGGAATTTACCAAAATATATATGCACATGAAATTATACCCTAGAACTCATACTGAATTGTATGCGTTAAGGAAAGACAAACTGCTGTTATTATAAGATGATGTAGCAATGTACAGAGTAAGGACTAATAAACCCTGCACCATTGTTTCGGACATCCAATTTTCAAAATAAAATTTAGTTCTACTGCCATGGGAGAGTTAATCCAAACCCTCAGAAAGAAAAGAGAGCTTACCCAAAAGTATCTCTAGAGCATCATCCTCGCCCTATTGCCCCAATTTGAAATTAATTTTCACATACTAACATACATGGTGTTGTCATAAATAATCACAGTGCTATGTGTTGTCGTCAAATTACTTCCTACTCTAAAAAACAGAACTATAAAGTGACCAAAATGGATTAACAGTAATTTTGGACAATTCAAGATAAGATTACCAATGAATGCAGAGAAATCAGCCTTTTAACCGTTAACGTTCACCAAAAGGATCAAATCAAACATCAACAAATTAAACAGCATAATAAAATAGAAATTACGCCAGTTTATATGTATTTTTAAATAATAAACGAAAGTTTTATTGCTAAACACAAGTTTTACGTCTGTTACTATCTATACTATTAAAACGCTAATAATCCAACTTATATGTGTTTTTTCAAGTACAATATTAAGTGCATAAGTAAGTATTTACATTTTTTTTCTCCCAATGGTGGTGAGTTATCGGAAATTGATAAAAATTCTTTAAATGTTTTATACAACTATTAATTTACGACTGCTGATTACTAATTTCTAACCAGTTTTATGTCGAAAAGATATTCTTATAATAATTCTGACATCTTTAATTGAGTTTCTGCCACTGCTGAACTAGTGATAAGTAATAGAATTTATAAATAAGGGTAGATATAATAAAGCAAAACTTAAACTAAATACCAGTTTACCTCCTAAATTCCGCCATAGAAACACTGCAACATAGTTAATAATATATAGAGAAAAATAATAATATCTGCTCTTTTTTAAAATTTCAATTCAATTCTAAACCAATAGCCATTGGTTGTTAGCTCCAAAGCTCAGGCCCTGTCTATGTGTATATGAAAATGAACTCTTTGTGAGCTCCTCTCGACAATAAGTAAATAGTGTTCTGACACGTCAAATTCATACTAATTGTTTAGACTCCAACGCTGATCAAGTGTGCCAAATTTGATCAAAATCGGTTGAATGAAACGTCTCAAAAAGTGACTATTTCTATTTTTGGCTTTTCGCCATCTCCTTCATTACTGATATCATAGTCAAACCAATTTTAATGAAATTTGTTACCATTACTAAATTTTCAAATTTGGGCAAGAAATAAAACTCTGTTGCCATATTTTACGTACGTTATTAGGGACGCCAATATTTCATAGTAACAATGATTCTTTTTTACAAATTTAACTATCTAAAGATCAAAAAGTGTGTTAGATCAAACCCTAAAATAAGTAAACTCTAGAAAATAAAGCGATGCAAAACAAATTAAAAAAGCAGCACATAAACCAACAGAAACATCAAGTTTACCTTTACAAAAGCTTATCTTTTTTTTTAATTCAAAATTTTGGCTATTTAGAAGAATTATACTGAAACTTATTAACCACAATAGATAAATATAATTGTTAATGCCAAAAACTGTGCAACAATTACTCACGATGTTCCATCTTTTGTTGTTAGCATAATAGTATGAATTGAAAACTGACGATATTGGTCCTGAAACAATAAAAAGTAGATCATTTAAAATATATGTTAATTAGATTAGTTAAAAAGTTATCCAATCCAATACCATAATTAGGATCTTCTCAGCTCTTTCTAGAGTACATGGTCGGTGAGTGGCCTTCAAATGCCACGCAGGCTTCCAGTGAAACACAAGACGCAGAAGGAATGCTGTGCAAATATATCCTATCCAAGATAATGTTGTTCGAATGTAGCTAATCTTGTAACCAGATATTTCCTACAATGGGGAGTATATACCTACATCAATGATTACAATATAAACTTAAAGCCACTATCTAATATCAAGGTGTCCTGATTAGCAATACAATGTTCTTTTAGAAAGTTATAGATCTAAAAAATAAATTAATTTAAAAACCAGAAGAAACACTTAACTGAAAAAATATGTTTTTTTCATTCTAAAAAATATTATACAAACTAAATCTGCTTTCATAAATTTATTAATTCAATAATCATATTTAATATGGTCAAAGATTTCATATAAATAATTAGTAACAGTTCTGATTGTAACTAAATATCCTAATTCTGAACATTGTAAACAATATTCTTTAAATGAAGCTGATCATATTGCCATTTTTAAACCCAGAAATGCAACTTTTAATTCAATTCCACACAATAATATGTCAAAATGGACGTTTGCCTTTAGTGAAAGATATGGTTCAAACAAACATAAAAACAAAAAGTACTCAAAATAATAATTCTTTCAAATTAAAACTTACCACCTCAGTTCGGTCTGGTTCTTGAATTGTTGCTTGGAATACCTCAGTAATGGCATTCTCTGCAGTTAGATTAACAGTATCACCACGTGTCATAGTGATTGCATAATAGCTAAAATTGAATAACAGATTCATTAATATTCTATAGTCTAATATACACTAAATGGCATAACTTTTGCAACAAAACTTTATTGACTTCAATAAATAAAATTTCTATTAGCACCCAATGCTAACTTTATGCAGACAGCCAGAAGTTTAGTATATATGGCCTAAGATGTCTAACACAGCTATTTGATCATAGAATCATTGATTTGCTGAAAAGCTGATTTCTATTGGTTGTAAATTCATAATTTTGACCATGTTATAAATCAATTTAGTTTGACTTTAATATTATTTCAAAATTCAGACTCTTTAGTGTATGTACCTTTTATAAATATTTAACTAAACACAGCAAAACAGGAAAATATTTATCAAGAAATCCTGCAAAATGCTCAGTACCTAATGTTGTTTTCTGATCATACAGAATTAACTATTTTAATACAAATTATTTTCTTTTGATTATAGAGAAAGTAAAAAACAGTGTCTTTAAAAAGAATGTATGAATTGATACCTAATATACCTAATGAATGACCAAAGCACAAAAAGAATAGAAACAAGATTCTGTATGTGTTTTGTATATTTGATGTGGTTAAATTTAACATACAGATAACATACAGTTAACATACTTAAAAAGTGAAAAAGGAGGTATTCATTTAGGTACTGATATGATAACACTGATTCAAGTTGAAGTCATGTTTCTCTCATTCTATTTTGTTTGACCAATGAAATTACATACCCACTAAAGTTGGTATACTTATATTTTTCACTTTTTATGTATTGATCCATCTACCTATCTGTTAAGTTAACTTTAACCATATCAAATATACAAAATCTTGTTTCCATTCATTTTTGTGCTTTGGTCATTCATTAGGTACCAATTCATACATTCATTTTAAAAACATTGTTTTTATTCACTTTGATTTAGAAAGACAGTCCAAATCATTATATCACAATAAATTATTTTCATTTACTTTGATTTTGAGAGCCATTTAAATATTATGAAATACCCAATATACCTAGGTGCTTATTATTGGTAAAAATAAATCTTAGAGCAAATGTATCCATTATGTTTATGTAATATTTAATAATCAATATTCCTATAAAAATGAGCTGAAGCAAATTTGGATGATGATAATATGAAGACAATAATATTGGCATGCCTAATTAAAAACCTTTTGTTTCATCAAGCTGCAACCTAGTGAATACCTACCTAATCCCCAATATGTCTGTCTGTTTTATTTTGGCTCATAAAAATGTAAATTTTCTATTTATATTCCTATGCACTATATCGACCACATGTTTCACCCACTATTTTTTTGAAATTATGGTTAGATGAAATTCTATAGATTATAAAATGCTTTTAAATTTCCAAATTCCATCAACTATATCTATTGATCTAATTTGCACAAAGAATATACTGATTTTCAGATGGGGGTATGTTTGTTTATAAAATATCAATCAAACCAAAAGTTCAATCTTGACAAATTCATACTTTACATGAAGATGAGTTTCCATAGATTAAGATACAAATATTTCAATTTCAAGGAAAAGTGCAAGTTTGGTGAAATATATAAAAGGATCTTCCCAGATTAATTACCTACACAAGCAGTGTCCAACTATACACATTTTTCAAAATAGGAGTGTTGAAATTAGCAACATCTGACCATGAAAAGTTTAAAACCATAGCACACTTTTGACAACATATTATAGATATCAAATAGAGCTATATGACTTCAAAATCAAAATGGAGTTTTCAAAAACAGCTAAACTCTGAAGAAAAAATCCATCCACAAATAGCCTATATTTATGAAGCATTTTCTATGATGCAAATAAAGTGATATCCTTATTTTCAAATTATGTAGTAAGTCCAAGCTCCCCCTTTTTTGCTGAAAACTGTATTAATAGGTGATGCAATTTTTGAAATATAACTTTCCAAAGGCTACTTTGTGTTCCACAAATCCACCCCAATTCATACAAGTTGCTACTCATTAGCAATAAATTCTATCATGTTATTTGTTTGTAGAATGAAATCTTTACTGCAGCAAACATACAAAATAAAAAATAATATCTGTCAAGCCTTTGACAGTACTAACATCATAGTATTGAAAATAATCCAACCAAAAGATGTGTAAAATATATGACTTTAACATAAAAACAACAATTTTTCAAGATCAAAATAAAAATTATGTAATTATGTGCATATTATTCTACACACAAATTGAAGTATGATAAGATGGTTAGTCAAGCTTGTTGATTGAAAGTACTATATACAGGGTGTCCACAAAGTCGCGCATCATAGGAAAAATTAGAAAATATTTATTTATGATATTATTATAAT
>JAUYWI010060590.1:0-15979 GCA_034780595.1 Parotoplana pacifica | reverse complement strand
AATAATAACTAGATTATGGGAAGAGTGACGGTTGTGTACACATAAAACTGGTTAAAACACACCGCTGAGGGTCCTAAGTCCCGCAGCATATTTCTTGTTATTATTTTACATTTTTTATTTCTGACTGGATTGTTTTATGGATTTCGGATATACTAGATGGTATTTTCAATCACCGAGCTTGAGTGGCCATTTTATCATGCTTCAGCTTGGGTGTAGAACAAGATACACATGATTACATAGTTGATCTTGAAGGGATGTTGTTTTTATGTTGAAGCCATATTTATATTTTTACACATAGTAAGCCATGAATCCTTGAAAGAAAGAAAGAAAATATCTATGCCCCCTGCAGCCGATTTTACTGGACAAGACGAGTAAGAGGAACACCTTTAGTCAAGTAAGAATAATCACAATGAACATATTGATTTAAACTCAAATGAACGACCAATACCCGATAATGTTATTCTGAAAACACAAACGTATTTCCTGGAAATCTGAACGAGGAATGTAAGAACTTTGTATCAACGTGGAAGGACAAATAATTGTATTAGAGAAATGAAAAAATTGAACAGCGAGTTACTTAGACATGCGAAAATGCGATAGAAAGACTCTGAATGATTGAATTGGACAACATGAAATTTTTTCTCATGCAACAATACACATCAACATGAGTCGGTTTTATGATGACTAAAAGAATGTTGAAATCTACATATGTAAGGTTGCATTCCAATATCAAATCGCGTACTTGTTGCTCAATTTGAAGCCAAACTGGTTATCATTGTCTGAATACAGTTGTATGCGGCCACTAATGAACACAGTGACGAAGAAGAGGAATATTTCTATAAAACTGTTGAAAATGCACTCAGTTGCGAAATATACAGATATTATCATCATGGGAAACTTGAATACTAATGCAGGATGTACAAATGTAGATTTGGAAAACAACAGTTTGGCGTTTAATTCAGTTTTTCTAAGATAATAATTTGAGTATTATGATTACATACTTTCAGCAGTCAGAACGTTGATTATATATTGGAAAAGTCCCAACGATTCGTACAGGAACCATATTGATTATTTAATCATCAACAATAAGCATAAGAATATCGTAAAATCTGCACATAATCATTCTATAGTTGATGTAAACTCCAATCACTGTTTGTTAATTATAAAATTGAAGTGCCTCGTTTGAAATACCAATAAAATTTATAGAGAACTAAACCTTTTTCGACGTGACAATTTAAAGAATGCTTTGCAATAGTTGTCAGCAACAATTACAATTTGTTTGAGTATGGAAGACAACATATAAGAGCCAACGGAACATGGTATAGAAGAAGAAATTAAAAAACAATACGAAACACCACAATCCAACTTTATGCATGATTTGACTGAAACAAGAGCGTCGAATTAAAATGACTGAAAATATTTTAAAGAAAATGGATCACAGAAGAGATGTGAAGAAAAATTTAGACCACCAAAACTGTTTGGATGATGATTAAAACAGATTGAAAAATGGCCGAAGAGGAATGGTATCCAGAAAGATGAGCTGGAGAAGAAACACAAGATGAAACAATGAAACCAGAAAATTGAGAAGCTTATAGACCGAAAGAAAAATATTAGATCTAATAGTGGATAAAAATTAAGAAAGGATAATTCTTATTTAAGAAAATGAAAATAGAGAAGAGATGTGTGGAATTTACAAAAAATGTCAACAAGTGATCAATTGCAGAGATCGTCGCACTGATTATTAAAAGTGACTCTTATTTCCGTTCTGAAAAGTTTACATTTACCCCACTAATTATGTATGTAGACATCTCTGTTGATTCATTGCGTTAATTCTCTGTTTAATATGTTGCTTTTAAAAAGCAAAAAGCAAAAAACAATTAATAAGAATATTGTCCTCAACAATGCTTTTATCGCTTGAAGAAGATAAAAGCGGGTAAAGCCGCTTGTATGGACGGGATAGCAACAGAATGATACCCTAACGGAATTATATAACAAGATATACAAAACTGGCATATCTCTGATAAAATGAAAAACAGAATGCCCTTGAATGTGCAGAACATCGTACTAGAAGTTTAATTTCTCACATAATGGACATTTTGCTGATGGTTAATGACATCAAAATAAAAATGAATCAGTAAATATCAATCTTGATGGGTATACGCAAAGTAAGCTCTAATCTGAGAAACATCTTTGAAAGCATGCTGATTACGAAAAGGTCTTGTTCGAGTAGAAAGCATAAATATGATACATATGGATGACTATGATAAACAAATCTTTGGAAGCAAACAGCTGCTGAGAAAATCGCGGAAAGATTATCTGAAAGTTAGTGTTAAGATCAAAAGAGATGTAAGACAAGGATTTGTACTCTCATCTAAATTATTCAATCTTTACATTGAATATACATTAAAAATCTATCAGGTTTGTGATTGGAGGCGACAGCTATAATAACCTACGCTATGCTGATGATAATTCGCTTTTAGCAGAAAAAGGAGAGGACATACAACTATTGTCGATAAAGTTAGACAAGCGAGTAAAGAAAAAGGATTAAAAATGAACCTGAAAAATTCTAAAACGATAGTAATCAATAGATATGGAACACCGATAAAGGCCAAAATTGTTGTCAACAATGTAACACTCGAACATTTAAATACCTATCTTGGGCATTTGATTCCGGTATGAAACCAGGATGTTGAGTGGCCACTACGCAACCGCACTGCAATGACATTATGGGTATTTCACCTTAGTTGCCATGTAGGTAAGTAATCTTTCTTTAATCAATTTACTACTTAGCAATTGCGGCTAGGGACAAACAATTTTTAAGTAACAATCATTCTAAAAGATATTTGATTGAATGTCGATCTTAGCTAATATCATAACTTTTGATAAAAATATACTACTTACCTATATTACTCGCAAGTGATAGCCCATGACAGCTTTTTCGGCCTTGCTGAGCCTCATTAGCTGGCATAATCACAGCCTGAGCAACATAAAGTGTTCGTATATTTCCTATCAAAGCAAAAAAGTAAAGAAGAGAAAAGGTAGTAGAAGATGACAAGTATTGGAAGCCTGTTTTTTTATTAAATGCACTCACGCTGTCAAAGCAGGTCCTGACCAATTAATGTGTTTAAGAGTAATAATAAAAAACAGCAATACTTTGATAAAAATATACTTAGTTATCTTAGTTATTATCATGACTTTTGGAAAGCAACCACCAATTAGTTTGAATTCATAACCAAAAATGGAAATTAAAGACCAACACTTTTAGCTCAACCCCCAAAATAAGTAACATACATCATTTTTGGCATTATTAGGTACACATTTAGATAAATGATACTTTGAAATATTAGCACTCAAACTGTCAATCAATAGTTGTAATTCTTTAGTAGGTACCTAAAAATAAAGATTTAGGACACTGTACGTCTACAATTAAATTCTACAAACACTTTTTTTTTACTTTTAGCTCTAATTTTATAAAGTACCATTTATCTACGCAGAAACACATCAAATATTATATGAATTTTAAAAATTAAAATATGACAAATAGCTTTTAGAAAGTACTTATGTACGACATACATCATAATCAAACTTTTACGGACTTATCTAACTGCGATATGTTTCCCTTTTTCTAAGCAAACCCCAGTATTTCTTTTTTGGCACAAACTCAACAAAGCGTTAGATTTAAAAATGATTTTCTGACAAAGTATGTAATTATACAAGATAAGAAATGCATCTAACACAGTTCTGTTTCTGAAGTAAAATGTTATCTTTTGGTGTCTGATTTAACCAAGTTTATTTTTAATTTTTTGCTCAGAATTACAACCCACTGTTCTGCCCGCATCACAAACAAGAGACGATGTCGCGAGAAACACAATAGAATCAGCAGTTGCTGCTCCTCAGGCAGGATTCAGTCGAAAAACAAATGTGATTGTCTGGATAGCAATGTTTCTTGTAGGAGCATCTCTCTAGGTCTTGCTGTTTACTATAAAAGCGGTCCAGTGGCAATCACCTCTCACCCAAATAGTGTTCCGTTTGTATGGCCGGATGTAACAGTGTGTAGTAATGCAAGATTTGATAGTTAGCGAGTCGCTCAGTTTGGCCGGCCATCTGAGTATGACGCACGCTTTAGATATTATCATTTACTTTTACGGCATTTGGGTTACAATATAAGTGATGCAAGAGCCTATTCGCTATTACAATCGAACCAGGAAAATGCTACATTTACACAGCCACCAATTGACGTGATAGTTCACTGTTTGTTCAAAGGAGAGAAATGTTCCTTTCGCAATTTCAAAGTCCATTACCATCCTTATCAATTTAGCTGTTTCACCTTTGAATTCAAAAATGCTACTGTCGATGAAACTGGGAACGAAAATGGCCTCAATCTTATACTAACTGCTGGAGAATCGCCAAAAGACTATAGAGATAGAGAAGTCTTTCAAATTTTTAAAGGTTTTATTATTTCTGTTCATGAGCCAAACACTCTTCCTGATCTGCGAAATGAAAAAATCCAAGTTCCCGTTGGAAATTCAGCCAACATACAACTTTCAGGAAAGCAGAAAGTATCTCAAAATCGTCCTGATAATGAATGTCTTGATAAAACATCAATATCAAATGTTGTTGGTTTCAATGAGAAATACTTCACCTCTGACACAGACTGCATTGAAGAACAAATTCAAAACAAAGTTCTAACAGAATGCAGATTCCAGGCCCCCGAACACTATAGAAGAAAAGATCCAAATAACACTTCAAGAGTTCCAGAAAGTTGTTTACAGTTTCTGACAGAAGCCTTCAACAATGATAATTTTAATATGCAAAGCCGTAATGTCAATGTTTCGCTAGTGAAGGTTTCAGCTGTTAAGTACCTTTATGAAAGGTTTCTTTGCTATCACAATAGAATGAAGAAACAAAAAGAAAACACTCTGCTAGGATGTCTAAACGTTTGTAAAAGGTATTTATATAACATCATAAAATGTTCATAATTGGCCAACACAAGGTCTTGAGGCAAAAGACTTTATTTTAGAATCTTACGGAGAACTGATGAAGAATGAAAATATCGCTATCTTCAACATTAGCACGATCTTATACCGCTACTGGGGTAGTTTTTATTATACAAGTCGCGATATTCAATATAGTGATGGTCGCCACACTTGGCAGCTAAATGAAATTCGTGAACTTACAAACATGATGCAAGATCGGTTTAGTATGATTAATATTTATGCAAAGCAGTGTCGGAACACCGCCGAAGCAGAGGAATATATCTATGGTCCTTTGGCTTTGATATCCGATCTTGGTGGAAATTTGGGAATGTTTCTTGGGATGAGTTTGATGACTTTGTATGATGTTTTTAAATTAATTGGTGAACATATTTACAGAAATCGTTGACAGTTTTGGTATACTAGTTGTGGTAGGCAGTAATATAGTTGTTTCTAATAACATTTGTTATAATAACCACAATTATGATATTTATTTTTGTATTATTTGTCATATTGGTTCTTCAATCAACCATGGTCATTAAATTTGTTACATAAGGAATATGCATTGTTGGTATAAATGTAATGTTTCCATCATCTCAAAAGTTGATTTTGATCTTCCTTTTAATTCAACTAGTGCAATTTTCGTCTAATTATAACTAGATTATGTGAAGACTGATTGTTGTGTACACATAAAACTCAACGTTGAGGGTCCTAATCCCGCATCTTATTTCTTTTATTATTTTGAATTTTAATTTTACATCTTTCATTTCTTAGTGGACTGTTTCATGGATTTTGAATAAACTAGATAGCACTTTCAATCACCAAGCTTGATCCTATCATGCTTCAGCTTAAGTGTAGCATGAGACACAAATGATTACGTAGTTTTGATTTGATCTAGAAAAAATGTTGTTTTTATATTGAACATATTTTAGTTGGATTATATTCATTTCTATGATGTTAGTGCTATCGATGGCTTGATAGATTAAAATTTATTAGTTTTCTTAATAGTGTATGTTCGCTGCAGTAAAGATTCATTCTACAATAGATTTATTTGTAGAATGAGATAAACTGATAAAGTTTTCTGATGTTATATAAACATATAAACAAAAAATGGAAAACTGGAACATTAAACTTTTGTGCAATAACTAAATTGTGTATGATATTGAACTCTGCACTGAAAATCAGAACAATAGGTAGCACACGCGAACCTATTCGCTTCAAATGTTGAATAGCTGTACCAAGCAATCGCCCTGAAGCAGAATCTAGTGATGAATTACATTCGCCCTCGTCAAAAGAAACCGTACCACTAGTTTAAAATATTTAGATTTTTAGAATAAACTATAGGACTCTATAGGACTCTATAGTCAAGTTATCTTGCAATCCTATATATGCAATACAGTCCAGATATTAGAAAATGTGTTTATTAACTGTGGAGTCAAATTTAGCTATATTGGAAATATACATACGAGTATATCTGTATAACATTTTACAAATAATTTCCAAATTTGAAAGGTGGTACTTTTCTTTTGACTCGGAGTGTAGTATTCACAGTGAATTAAATCTGCTATATATTTATAGTTATACGTTACATAAATTAAGCTTAGATTTAAAACTGGAATGAATTTGTACATTTCTTGATTTTCTTCTGTACAAGATTTAATAATATTTTTTGATTCCAACTAAATTAAAACCTGCTTTATTCTGTCTTTGGTAAGCAATGACCCATTTAGAAAGGAAATGAAAACATCATTCTGTGTTTTCAGAATGAAATTTAAGAAAGGTTATTTAACAGTTAAACATTTTAAAAATAAAAACTGTGGTTATGGTCACATTGATCCAAGAAAGTGGAAACTTCACTTTACGCAAAATAATTCTGATGCAGCAATACCATTTTGCACCATTATACTTAATTAACAACTCTGTCGAATAAGAGAGGACTATTCATTCCTAGCGTTTCATCTTATCTATTATATATAAATTTAGCTGCATTTGTAAGTTAACATATTTAGCTAACTTCTTGTCAACTAGTAAACTATTGGCTAATACTTTAACTTGCATCTCATATACATCATCTAAGGACTTATTTAAATCTCTTAAATGTACCACTAGCAATATTTATAAATGTAATAAACCCCGGTGTAAAACCTGCCCTATTATTACTGTTGTAGATTAATTACCTTACCCAATAGAATGAAATTTTTACCAAATTGTAATTTAAACTGTAAAAGTAATAATATTATCTATGCCCTCACTTCTAATAAATGTTCAAAATTGTATATTGGACAAACTACTCTTTACCTTTACGCCAACGTATAACCCTTCATCGTCAACACACCAATCATACTATGTACACTATTTTATCTTGTAACAGACATTTTAATTTATGTAACTCATGATTTAAAGTTACCCCTCTCTATAAACTAGATAAATTTACCGTATCTAAACTTAACTTTATTGAAAATGTATTTATTAGTTTACTGAATTTTGGATTCACTCATACTTCTCATCTTTTCAATTATATACTCGTATATTATGTCTAGCTAATAAATTCGAATTATAGCAACGTAAGGTTTTTTCACTTGTTTAATTTTATGTCCATGAGATCCACAATGAAATTTTTATTTTATGTAATTATATTTTTGGGATCATTCATACATAGGTACTTTGCTAACTCAAGTAAATGAAATATTTTAAAAAATATACGCCCTCGCCATAAAAAAACAAAAGGTATAGCTACTTTTTCAAATAGACATGAAAATGGTTAGACTTTTCTCATGTTTAGGTCTCGACGAGTAGGGTACCTATACGTATTTAAAATGAATGTTTCCACATACCATGACGTAATCAGTGTGTTTAGTCGGTATGAAAAAGAAGTAACATACATACATACAAAAATTAAATTTCTATATCTATAACCTTAAATGACTTCATACACCTGATTAGTTTTTGCTATAAAAATCAACGTGAAAATTTTTGAAATAATACTTTACATTGTGAAAAGTAAAATGCCATATCAAAATACATACAAAAAGAACCAGAAATTTCGTTAATTACGAAACTTTAGCTACAATACATACAAAACACCAAATCTATGAATATTGGCTTGGCTTGGCTTGTCCCGTCAAGTCTGGTAAGACTTCTGGTGATGCGCATGACAAAGTTTCTCCAAACGTGCCTGTCTGCCGTCAATCTCGTGAGCTCATTTTCTGTCTTGCCAGTGCAAGTTTTTAGATCGTCAATCCATTTCGCTCTAGGTTTTCACAAATAACGTATTTATATTTATTCATCTTATGAAAGAACAAATCATTTTGTCATTCGGTTTAATATTTTGGTTATCTGGTAAATGGACGCCCATTAAACTCTAATTTGTTTATTTGTACAATAACCATGTTTTGGAATTTCATCATTTATTCTTATGATCCATCATATGAAAGTGAATGTTGGTTTCATAGAAATGTCTGTTAAACTGAAAAATGTAAACCCAATGAACAAAAACCAAATTTAGTTTTTTCAAGCAAGTGTTCTCTCTTGTGAAAGTAAATTACTAATTGAAAATCTCCAACAACAATAAATTTGATTGATACAATAAACATCAATATCAGTACGTAAGAAGAGCCATCTGTTTTACTGCATTTGTCCATCATCAGTACAGACAGAATATGATTCAAACCCGGGACCTTCAGGCTAGCATGCATCTAAATGCAGATTGCATGGAATGTCAGCAGCACTGTCAATATACATGGTACATAAATGCAAAGTACCTATACATTTAAGTGTAAGTTAATGGGGATAAAGCAAAGTAGTTATGGTGTATTAAATAGAGAAAATGTAAGTTTTTAGATTTGTTTTAAATTGAAAGAAGTCTGAAATGTTCCTAAGAAAGTGTGGAAGACTGTTCCAAAGATGCGGGGATGCAATCGAGAATGCACAATTCCCGGTCCTACGTGTACTATACTAGCTGTTTTGTATAGAAGCGTGATACCAGATTATTGTCTAGTTGTCGAGTGGAAGTGTTAATGGTGATAAGATCTTGTATATATGATAGATCGGTGGGTAAACATCAAAATTTTAAGTTGATTTGTTTGGTTAGTGTTAGCGTATGACTGAACAGCAGCAAAGACTAAATTTGTGTAACCACTTGATGGTTGCATCGTTCAGCTGGATGAGGGGATGAGGACCGCTCCGTCAGGTGGTTTGAAAGTAAGGCATTCGTAAATGAGGTGAGAGCTGGAAAGTTCCGGTGCTCTGCACGGCAAGAAGAACTGTGGCGAGGCCCATTTGAACCATGTTCTTCGGGAAGCGTCCATGGCCAGTCCTGATTCGGTTCAATCGTGTCCAGCAATGCCGATAAAGATGATGGCCAGGAGGTTTGTTTGTTGGTGTAGGTATTGTAGCATCAGTGGACAAGATGGTGTTTCTACCCATTCTATCTCCCATCTCTCCCTTGTCCATGATTCAACGTTGATTATGTTTTTTGCCCTTGTGATAAATGGTAGACAAGATTTGAGACGAATGTTGGCTTCGCGATGTTTGTTGCAAGATATTTTTCTCTACGTAGATGAGGTGGTGTGATCCCTGCCAAGATATGGAGTTGGTCAGTTGGCGTAGATTTTATACAACCTGTGACAATCATCATTGCGTTGTTGAGGACCACATCAACTTTTTGGTATTGGCGCTACCATACTAAGTTGGTGAGCAATATTCAGCTAGAGCTTAGACTAGTGCAATGGTTTGGTAATTGAGAAGCCAATGCAGTTTCTCTAGGAGAGGAGTAGATGGGCTTCGCCATGGAGAATTTGTAACTAGTCTAGCTGCAGCGTTTGCACATGCGGTAATTTAAATAAGGAGTGAATATGGAGTTACAAAAGTCTAACCTTGACAACACCATGGACACGACAAGGTATCTTATGCAGTCATTGGTAAATTTTTTGAAAGACTGCGCATTTGTTTCAACCAAAAGAAACATGATCTGCAAAACTTGGGATAAATGAGCTTCAAATGTTAAGGAAGAATCAAATAGTACAGCGAGATTTCTAGCCGTTTTTGTGGGGATAATATTGACACCATTGAAAAGAAGATAAATTGGTTAGTCGAAGAGTGGACTGGTAGAGTGAACAAGGAGACTAGTTCTGGATGGGTTAAATTTAGTGGTTGGTATGCTTGTAGGCTAATCAGAAAATTCCGGTTTCGAATCCTACTCAGTACCTACCTGAAGGAAATACACCCTGAAACTAGTAATAAAAAAATTACTTCTATTCATTGCTGTATGTGAAAACCTATATAAAGCAGACAAAATTTTAGACTGTATCATTATTTCACTAAAACGTGTAAGGAATTTCTAAACTACCATAGAAAAGAATTCAGAATATTACTAAACAGTCAGTACACTAAAAGATAGGTAAACTTATGTACATGCAAATTGAATTATGTATATATGCAATACATTAATATACAAATTATAACTCATTTTTACAAATGTTACAAAATATCATTTTATAATAAATGAAACATCAATAGTCCACCATTCGCTATGCTTCCACAATGTCAGATCTAACCATGAACATTAGCATTATTTAGATAGTATCACAGAGTAATAATTATTACTGTGATATTACTGCGTTATTAATCTAGCTAACAAGTTTTAACTTTTGTAAATCTCACATGCATTAATATATAATCTAGTAAGTACATATATATCATCTGAACTCGTATGTAGTTTGTCATTTGTTTAAATATGGTTTTTATTTATTCATTGAAATTAACATTGAACATAAGCCAGGAACACACCCTTATTCGTTCGCCGTTAAAATTGATTATCTCGTTTGTTATTATCTCTCTACTTTAGATTGTGTCTTTCTAAAACTCCGATTGAGCTGAAATTTTTGGTAGATCTTGAAAAGATTCATAGACAGATTCGGATTAAAAAGGGGGGCGGGTGAAGGTCATTTACAGTATTTTTAATCCAAAACAAACTATGAACTTTAAAAGAGGTAAATCTTTGTGTGGGCTCTCTGCCTCCCAAGCATTTTGTGGCCCTTTACTGACTACAGGCACAATTCATGACCCCATCCCCAATGATGACGGCACACTAAAAAATAAAATACATAGCAGTTTACAAATGGAATAGTTGCAATAAAATTATAAATGGATATGTAAACTCTATATTTTAGTAACAAGTCATGGCGGAATACATGTTTTCAGTGTAACTTTTTGTTATTAAAATTAAAAGCAGCTTATCAATAGCGACATATGTAGAAGGTTAAAGTAATACAATCTGCGAAAAGCACCTTCTATTCAGATACAAGGCTCATTCTGATGGAATCTGAATAGATTCGAACAAATTTTTAATGCAATGCGAAGCACAGTCAATAACTTTGTCTTTTGACAGGCTCTCAAAAACCCATAATTATGATGTGTCTCTGTGATATATCTACTAAATATCAATCAATTTTTCTGGAAAAAGTACAGTTGAAAATTGTTTTAGAAGGAGTGAGGTGACAATAGGGAATTATGAATACAAAACCTTTTTATACAAAGAAAAAAAATCTGGAGAATATTTTGTTGAGTATTTTCAAATTTCAGCTCAATCGGTCAAGTAGATTTCGCTAATAAATCCTACAAATGCATTTCTACCCATTTCCAAAGCAATCGGTAATAGAAAGGTATTTTATACAAATATTGGTATTTACAAGTGCAGAACAAGATGAAAATCGATCAGAAAAGCAAATGTTACAACTGTCTCAATTTAGAAACATGATATTTAGATGCTTTCTATAAAACCTATAAAAAAGATTGTGAAACTCTCGTGTTTGAATACATATACTTACTGGCCAAGAATAAATAAAAAATATTATCTTCAAAAGATAAAACTAAGGAAGAAAGTTGTTCTATACATACAACTATTATTTAATTCATATGTGTTTATCAAACTGGGAAGATGTGGGAAGCTTCTTTGTCAACAATAAATCTAAAATTAGGTTGATATCACATTCAAGTTTTTCTTCAAGAGTTTGTAAATGGCTGAAATAAAGGAAAATTAAGATTATATTGAATAAATTTGAAGAGTAAGAAATCGAAAAATAAAGAATACTGAAATTCATTTACTTAGAGACACAATATAAACACTTGAGTATTTTATACAACTATCACAAACAATTAATGAAGCCTACCTCTCCATTTGTCCCAAACGATCAAATAAATTATCTACTGCTTGCACTTCCACAAATTCTTTATCTTCATTTGTAGAACCTTGTTGACCCGGGGAACTGCCTGAAATCAGTGGATTACGTAGAGAAAGAGCGGGTCCAACACCCGTGCCCATTAAGGGTACTCCATTGGAGGACAGTTGTGGATAAGAATGTTGTGTTGGATGACCTGTTACAGCACTCAACACACGAGAAACTAAAAAAAAACAATACTGGTACAATATAAGTTTGAGTAAGACGGTTTAATGTTTTTTTATGGGAAAAGAAATTCTAGTATATGTATGCCATTGCCGATAAGTGAGGAAAATGTTTATTTGTTGATTTGCTATAAATTTTAGCAGAAGTAGGTATACAAAAAACTATTTCGACGCTTTTGTTCTTTTTTTTCCACATTAAGATATCTGAAGAAATGAAGTTCATTAAAAAATACCAAAATACAATTTAGAAAAATCATACATATCTGACTAAAATTATATTGACATAAAAATTGAAACAATATTGCAAGGACATAATTATTTCAAATGGTGCAATCTGATAGCCAAAATTTTACACAAGAGAATTTTATACAGTGCGATCCAAACTTCATCTGAAACGATTCAGTCATTTTCAAGCACTATGGCAAAATGTGCCAAGTGGGTTCTCCATCCACACGGTGTGATGAATGAAGCTTCAAATGTTTAGAACCTTATGTTTAGAAAACTTATTCATAAAAATATGATGTAGGTAACCTACTTCTAATTAATCAGTAGTATTGAAAATAAATTCTTATTAATAAAATTGTTTATTTCATCCTAGGAAATTGTTGAGAAAATATTTTACTATCGCCTTGATTCGCATCTCACTCTGTAATACGTACATACAACTAAATCTATTAACGGCATAGAGATTTGCTTCAGTGAGAATATTTCTGATTTTTGTAATACCCTACCTACATACACTAAAACACTGCTAAATGTAATAAATTTAAAATAGTTTAAAATAAAACATTGTTTGAAGTCCAAACTTTAGTTACCTCAAAGAGATAATAAATTGAATAAATTAGGTGCTCTTATTGCAGCAGCAAATCCAATTGTGATCATAGCAATTGAAACTTTAAATGTTTCGTAGAGGATGTTCTACTGCACTTATACATACTGCAGTGCGCATCTCGTACAAAATAAGAAAGTTTTTTTTTTCTGTTTTATGTTCAACTTTACTTTAAATAGTTTGCCGTTTATCCTGAAATTGTGGAAAATATAGGTAGTTTCGCCATATCTCAAAAACATTTGTGATAATTTGAAGGGTTCTTTATAATTTGCGCCTAATTTTAGCATTCTCAGTGTTACGCTCTTTGAGTTAGATAGGAATAAAAAAAAGGTTGCGTGGAAATGATGAACAAACTAGATGGGGTGAGGGGTTGTTTTTACAATTTAAAAGTGATTCATTTGACCATAGTTGCAACTGTGTGGTGCTTGCATATGCCCAAATTTTGTATTGCCAGGTACGGCCTTACAGCGCACTAAACATCTAGGATAGCTCATGATTCTTAATATCTAATGTCCCTAGAACCAAAGTACTGTTCTTCCACTCTTCTAACATGTCCATGGAAAATCCGGCTCGCTATTTCCAGCAACAGCTCACTTCCATGATGACATGCAATCCTTCCTTCTTTATTTTTCATACATCCTCAACCACTCATATTACTCTTTTCATCATTCAAACTTTCTGATATATCGCATTTTTGTCCGAATCTAGTTGTTCGATTTCTTTTCCGGCTGCCTTTTCATTGCAGATGCAACTTCTCTTCTAGCTTTCTTCTTGTCCTTCTTGTAAAGACTTTTGTTCTCTTCTGTTGGATCATTTTCCATCGTAGAAAGCACATCTTTTTATTACAAATACCAAAAAGTGTCTTTTATAGAGGATTTATGTAAAAAAAAATCGAGGAAAAATGTTGTTTGCATTATTTGAATTGTAGAAGTTGTGGATTGGTTAGCAAACTGTTTTTTGTTGGCTCAGTGTACAGTTTGAAGGGTTTTCTACAATTTTGGTCTAATTTTAGTTTTCACGGAGTTACGGTCTTTGAGCTAAATGGAGCTTCCAAAGTGTTGGAAGAAAAAATAGGATAGCGCTTTACAAAATAATATTCATTAGACAAAATTAATAAAAAAAATAGTCCGGGAGCTGAGGCACTTTTATACTTGATTTTGAGCACCAAAGGTTTTTAACCATCAATATTGATACTTTCCGTAGAGCGGAATATGAAATGGAACATCTTAAGTTGCACGGCCGTAAATAAAGTGCTAGATTGTTGTCCACTCAAAGAGGCCACTCAGTGAATTTACCTAAACTTGGCGAAAAAACATTGCTTCGATTCGCTTCAAATTTACACTACAGAAGTCTAAAAATATCATAAACAGTTTTTGAAACTTTGATTAATCGAAAGTAACATTTTGGATAGTTATAATTTTGATATCATTTTTAGTTTTATATGTAAGAGATAGGAAAAATTATGGGTAGCATTAAAATTAAAATTGTCAACCGGTTTTGATTAACCAAATAATTTGAAACTTTCAGAAAATTTGTATGCTATTTTTAGACATCTGTTGTGTAACTTGGAAGCGAATCGAAGCAACTTCTTTGACCGATATTTTTCAGTATAATATCCCCTTTGAGTGGACAAGCTAACATTTTATTTTGACGACTGTGCAACTTAAGATGCTTCGGCTCTACCAAAGTATTAAAATTGATGGTCAAACCTTTGGTGCTCAAAATCATGTATATAAGTGTCAAGCTCCCTGACTAAAAGGATCATAGACGGAAAAAACAATATTCATTTAGATTATAGATGGTCAAATGAATAAAAAAGAGATACTAATGTTGGCTAGAACATTAGATTGACTACAAATTAGACATAGGTACTTACTTAATCCAGATAGTGAACGGAGTTGGTGTGATAATACTTGTGTAGAACTAATTTCATCCTAATAGGACGTAAACACATCCCAAAACAGTTAATTAGTTCAAACAAGCAGTATCCCATTTTCCTAACACCAAACCCCATCCTTCATCATTTTGAAAGTTGACCCCCCCCCCCCCCCGGTATACCACCAGAACTGAGCTCTAAGATTTTGAAAATGTTTGGAAGTCTATTAAAATCAAATAATGAAGAACTTTCATTACACAGGACCTACCAGCTTTTGTCAGACAGATGCCTCCAGTTCCGCTAGGTTCTTTCTCTTTTGGACGTGAGAAATCAAAGTTTGCTGGTGTGACATCACAGCCGGCTTTGTCAGGACTAAACTCCAAAATTCCGGTGCCGGACTGTTCAGGTTCAGGAAATATAGTGTCCGACTGCTCATCATCTCGAGTATGTCTTTTATTGGAAGGGATAACTTCTGAAACAAAAAGTCATATTGAACAACTAAAAATAATACAGAGCTATTAAATCCATATCCAAACTTTTAATATATAATTAAAGGCCTTTAGTAATGAGTAATATAATTTTATGACAATTCAATGCCTCTTGGTCACTGAAGATAGAGAAGGAGTTAACCACTGTACATTTTGGCCACGAAGGAGGGAAAGAAGAGACTTAAGACTACTAGAGGATAGAGGGATGTCGGTAGAGCAGCGAGTTCGAAGGGTGGCTACGATAACATTCCTAGAGAAAGATAGAGCCAAAGGAGCCGGTATCCCACCATGGCGTAACCACACTGAATGCTTAGAGATCAGGACACATAAATGGTACAACCACTAGAGAGAGTGAAGCTAAAGAACGGAAAGAAGAAGCCATGAATTACCTGGCGACCCTCGACGCGGCTG
>JAUYWI010060579.1:0-15981 GCA_034780595.1 Parotoplana pacifica | reverse complement strand
ACCTGATGAAACGCATAAATATAGCCTACATACATTTTAAAAGTTGTTAGATGATTGTTACACAACATTAGGCGATTCGACGGTTACTTCTGGCCCCCCCCTGTACTTCGTTGAACATTTTATTTTTATTATATTCCTAAAAAGCAAGTTCTATAAAATATGACACACAAATAGTAACTTTAAAACTGGTATAGCACTAATTGTATTGATAAATCCTTTTGCATTGACTTCTTTTTTAATACCAAGAAAATAAAGAATAGTAAATGTATTTTATGTAATTAATAAATAATAGAAAATTTACAAAAAGGAAAATAAAATATGAAATATACTACAAATAGGTATAAAAACAAAGACATCTAAAATCAACAAACTCATGAGTAGACTCCAAAAAAATGACATGAGAAATCCATCTTCCCACTAATACTGGCCTGGTTGCATAGAGCCGTTAAACCGTTTAAAGTTTTACGAATGCAGCCCAATTGAACGTTGGAGTACAAAATTATTAAATATTATTCTGATAATATCAGAGCAATAGGAAAATTTGAGTTTTTGGATGTCCATATACTTATGTTTTGGATGTCCCTGGTGTAAATATTATTAAACATGTCAATATATAAAATATTATTAATAAACGAATCTATTATCACATAATACTATAGGTTTTCATAAAAATTGTTTTTTTAGATAGTTTTAAATATAAAATGTTCACGACAGTTTTGAACTCTCCGTAGTATCGAATATCATTTTTTTAGTCAAAATCACTTGAATGACTCTAAAACCCAAACAAATATTCTTTAGTTCGAATTTAGATTAAGGAGTAATTGGAAACAGTAATGTATTGAAATATTGAATGCCTCAATTTGCTGTTTTTTTGGCTTCAGTCAGGGTTCGATTTTTTTTCAAAAGTAAATTTTATGACAATTCAATAACTCATAATGATTAAAATTGTTTCTTATTAGTTTCTAATTACTTTGAAATAATATTTTTAAATGATTTTATTTAGAAAAATTCAATTTGAAAAACAACCCGACTGGTCCTGGCCCAAAATCAGTGGACCTAAATTTCTGACATTGTATAAAATATGTATGTAGAATGAAATCTTTACTGCAGCAAACATACAAAATTAAAAAATAAATAAAATCTGTCAAGCCTTCCACAGTACTAACATCATAGTAATGAATGTAATCCAACCAAAGATGTGGCTTTTTATAAAGTGACCTTTTGTTTCTATAAAATTTTATATAATGGTCATGGAAAATATTTTAAACATTCACAGAAAATTTAGAGATATTCTATTAGCTAAAATTTATTTTGTAATAATAAAATTTTCAATAATGAAATTTCTGTTAAAAAGATCTCTTTGAAAAGTAGATAAATATAGACCAAAGTGACCTTGTTAAATATTTTCAAGGTCAACCACATAATTTTGTGTCGGTTGAAACAAATTCTTAACGTAAAACTAAAATTTCAATTCAATTGGACAAATCGTTTTTCTGTAGTGTTATATCGTAAATTTTCCTTTATCAGCGATAAAATTCTTTTGTAAAAATTTATTTTTAGTTTAACAAAAATCAAATTTTATGATAACCTTGTAATGTATAAACACCCCATTGCATTCCAAATCCAATTCATGTTTTTAAAAAGTCAGTAATGACAGAATCCAACAACAAGCTAGATAATGCACTCGTCGTCGAATAATAAAAATTATTGACATACTACATGTGAATACAAACTTAATATGTATGTTTTTAAATAGATACCTATAGATACCTACAGAAGTTCTAATTTGAAATACATTAATATAAAATCTGGTAGTGCCACATAACAAAAATGTGGATAGTTGAGTTGTAAATTTCAGTACTTTTTACATTCCATAGAATGAACATTTTTGTATAAATCTATTCAGACTTATATTCAGTTTGTCGACAAAATAATTTTAGTAACCAAATTACAGTTTACATAATAGTTTTTGTTTTATTCAAGACAAATTAGAACTCATAAATTCTCTTGGCTTCTTTCACATATTTTAAAACCGCTTCTACGCACTGTACCCGCACATCTTGATTATTGGAAGAACTAAACAACTTATCCACGCCTTATCCTTTCAGCCTCGATGCGACAGCCCTATAACAGCTATCCCTCCTCATGAAACAATGGAAGTGGCTGGTGAATATCTCAGTCTAAATCACTTTAATCTTTGTAGTCTACGAGTACATCATGTTTTAGACTTGCTTCCAGTTATTCTCTTCAACACCTATTTCTCTTTTGGCTTTAAATTTTACAAACAGCGATTAGGTTTGGCAATGGGTAGTAATATTTCAGGCATTCTAGCAAAAAAATAACCCCCTCAAGTCCTCATCATATACGTATTTACCGAAGATACATAGATGATATCTTCATATTTACTGTTAACCACGAAGAAACTTCACATATCCTAGAGGTAATGAACCGTCAACACCCAGCAATAAATTTTGAAGTCGAACATCCCAATCGTGATTTCACTGTCAATACAGAACCTTCTGCTAATATTTCTTTTGAATTCTACATGAAGTTGGCGAAAAAGAATCTATTTACTCACTACGGAGTTTTACCAAAACCTCCATCGTTGCTAACGAAAACCAACGGATCACAGAAAGATGCTCCGATAACACTATCAAAATTGCAAGGACAACTGCTTTCAATGTCTTATCGCTCACCAAAATTTCTTTCTGAAACAATTAGAAAGGTTAAGAGAAGAAACAAATGTTTCCATGGACCCTCCAAGGAGTAATTTTTCTTTAAGGTGCCCTTCCTTAGTGACGTAATTAATAAGAAGATCAAATCAGAATTTACAACTTATCTGGCAGATTGTGCCATAGATCTCAGACTCTCCGATTAAAGAACGCGCATACTCCTTGTAATTTGCAAGGCTGTTACTTAAATAAATCATCTCTGTCTCCAATGAAACTGTGTCTATTCCTGCATTTTCGCATCAAAGAACATCTCCATTCAACCACCTCGTCTCTCCTATGCATCTTAATTTGACATCAGAATTTTAGCCAGAAATCGTACCACTTCCGATTTATGTGTCAAGAAAGCACTACTTATCTACTAGGTTCTCCCCACTATCCAATTTTTTTAGATCATAATTTTAATTTCCATGATTTATTCTATCTTTGATCATGTTCGTTATTGTCTATGCTTTAAATGTTACTTTCGCTGTTTTTAAATATTCCATCTTAATTTTATATGAACAGGGAGTTTTACGACGAAAACTTATAGGTAATTACATAAATATTATTTTTTTACCAGCAGCTCTGGACTTTTTATTACTGCTAAATAAGCTGCTTCGGACCAATTATTTTTTATCATAACTGTTTATTTGTCCTGAACACACGGAAGTAAAAAAGAAATAAAATGATTGAATTTTTTCATCATTTGCTATCTTGCATCATATATAAAATACGTATAAAGCGCTATAAAAGTTCGTCCTATAATTAAACATACCTGCTACTTAAAATGAACTGCACGTAAAAATAAAGGTAACAAAAAATATAGGAAACTATTTCCTAAAATTAAAAACATATAGTACATACAATGTTTAATAGGTTTGGGTATTCTTTTGTTAAAAATCAGAGACAGACCTATTCTTCAGTATATCCCTGATAAAAATTGTTCTGACATTTCTATTTAAAAATTATGAACTCTTGTGAATCTAACTTCAATCAATGGCTAACTTCGATGAAACCAATAATACTCGTATAATGAAACTATTTGCATGTCCTAAGTATGTTTCAAAGTTGATGGTAATAGCTTATTTTAAGATTTTCTAATATTTTCGTATTCAAAAGTTCAAGGATAAATGCATACATGTAAATAAAAAACACGTAGTAAAATCCAAGAAATCAATAAACAAAGTTAAAAATATGTACCTATTAAAAGAAGTTGCAAATATGGTTTCAATATTTACTTTTTTCAAACAAAATAAATTAATTTTCAAAATAATTCAAATCAGGCTGCCGCATAAAATATGTATGTGGTTGTACATCAAAATTAGCAATAATAAGTATAATTTTTTTCCTCTATAAAAATTGGTTGGTATAAGAAAATATGAAAAATAATTTTTTACAAATCCAGTATTGTTTATAAAAAATGTTTACCTCTTATTAGACCAATAGATTAGACGAATATGTTCTCACATATTATAATTGTACATTATCTATATCTGTGGAATCTCTACATCTTTTGACTATAGACACAGAAATGATACCTATGATTCAATTAAAAAAACTCGTACTTAAATGGGCAATAACTTCTGACTGGCAGCGATATCAAAATTTAAAAAAAACTGCATTTAGGTTGATTCATCTTATTAAATATCTATTTACAAGCACAGCTTAGTTTAGAGGTTTTGTTCTTAAATTGAAAACAATTTACGAGAGAACTCTTTAGGTATAAAGGGCCCATGATAACGGGCATTTTGATTTTCAAGTAAAGAAAGTTTCTGATGATCACTTGAGGGCTCATTAAACCTAAGCATAATTAAACTCATGGAGCTAAAAGCTCAATTGGAGGAAATTATAACGTTTACGGAACACAACCAATATTGTATTACTTTTAAAATTCATTAATTTATGTTTGGGATAGTTTTGTACCATGAATGGATTAACCTGAAATTTGGTACATAGATACCTTGAAAAAATTTATCAACAGAACTTTTTTGTTAAAATCCATAAATGGGTCAGGATAGGTGCCAATGACGCCATCAAGTTAAAAAATTAAAGTTTGTCTGATTGACTTCGAATTTGTGTATCAAATTTGAAGGAATTCAAACACACATTTAATAGAAAATAAAATGTTGTATTTTTATTTCTAAATAATAGGCTACAAAAGACCCCAACACACAAGCTAACACGTATTTGATTGTAATTTTTGAACGGATGGACGTTATTCAAAAAATCTTAACAATCGTAGTAAAGTTATGCGTTTTCAAAGCATAATGTAATTTAATAAATAATGGCACCAATTTTTGTATGCCCTGGGGTACAAAATTACCCCAAACACAATATAACGGTTAACATAAACACTGGGTATGACATTCATAAAAGTTTGATTTTTAATTATAATTTGTAGAAACCCAGCGTTTAAATAAATGTACAGAATTAATGATTGGGTGACATTCAAAGGTATGCATATGATCAAGACAATGATATCTAGTTACTCGCGAGATAATCACAGCTGATGTTATTTTTTTATTAGTTAACTTGAAAACAAAGATTCATAATTAGATTTGAATTGTCAGTTTCACTCTTTCAGAAGTGATGCATAATGTTTTTATGTCTAAGTAATAAACGTAAATTAGGTAGGTACTACATATGTATATTCAAATACGACTAAAAACATAATACTAAAAGTAGAAAGTAAATACAGGCACAAGCAGATCACAATTTTGTTACATAAATAAAATGTAGGTATCTTCATAATTAAATTCGGTGAAAATAATTCTTAGGTATTTTGCTTTAAACACGGAATTAAAAAATCTTCACCATTTTTGTATCCAGGCAAACAATTTTACACTGAAGAAAAAGATCTAATAAATATTTAACTTACAAATAGCGTAAAATTTATCTACAAATGTAATTGTCGTTTTCATTTATATTTATTATCAATCTGCATAAACTCAATTTCTTAATAGAAAAATAAAATTTTCTAACTGTCAATGTGTATTAACCCTTGGTTGACAATGGAGAACAATTAGTCCTAGTCTTATAGAATATTAATTCCATCACTAAGATAAATTATCCGTATTGGTTCTGTCAATGGTTTAAGTATTACAGTATACCTATCAGATAAGTTAGGAAAATTCGTATCAGTTATGCAATATGTTCCGGCCTTTTATGTTTTTGAAATATTGTTTTATTTATTAGCAGGTACCTACTGCAGATAGGTATTATTGATTTATTTATAAAAACAATTTAGTATGAATTTAAAAAGTTGTTGAAAGTGTAAAACATCTGAAATCTAGTTATTTAACCCTTTTTACATAGAAAGCTGGTAACGGGGATAGATTGGGGTGAAATTTAATAAAATTTGGAAAGATTCATCAATAGAAAAAAATGAAAAATCGAGAATGACATCATCAGATTCAAAAAATAAATTTTGTCCTAAGTCAAATTTGGTGTGTAAGTAATACAAACTGGTATAGTTTTTGATAAACATTATTGAATATTGATTTTTGGCCAAACAATCAACATTTTAGCCAAAATCACTTATATGGTCCTAAATCTAAATGAAGCGTTTCACCTTGCCAAAATTTCAGCTTTAGATTCAGAAAGCTATTAGAAATAAAACAAAATATCACAATATTGGAAGCTTCACATTTCTGCTTGCTGGAATGGTTAATGAGAATCGTTTTTTATTATGATATTTTCATCAGAATATGGACCTAGATGGGTCAGAATATCTAACGTTTACATATTATTTTTAGTGGTTTTAGGCGAAATTGAATTCATTCACAAAAATGGATTTTTTAAACTTCTGTGTTGACCTGGTCTGGTCTTCACATCAGTGAATCTTGATTAAACTAGACAGTTTAACTTGCTATACTGAAAAGAAAAATACAGTCATTTTGGAACAAACCTGTACAATCCCCTCCCACTCGTTACCAGCAGCGAATGGTTAAATTTGAACATTTTTTATTAGCCATCTTATATTCTTCTTACATGGTTAGTCTGGAATGATTGTCAAGTACATAAACAGTATGAGTAGTTGAAAAGGTTGTTTGATAACATGTTATGAGTGTTCTGGAATGAAAATGCTTGTTGTTACAAGTATTTTACCTCTGGTTAATGTCATTTATAATGTTCAGAATTACAAATCATTTGCACACTAGCGTTTCTTTTAGTTTTGCACAAAATTGATAGAGTGTAGGTAGAGGTGGCCTTTTATTGCATTTCAGAATTTCAATTAAATAATATCCTAGCCTTTATTTTAACAGCCAAGTGTTAAGTTAAATAACTTATTACATAATTATACTTATGTCAAAATATAAGATTATGTTTGACATAATCTATTTGATACCTATATTTTGGAATAAAAAAGCCGCATAATAACAATCTCACAAATAATTTGTTTCAACAGAGTGGTATGACAGAGTTCGAATGAGCAGTTCTTAAATTATTTCTTAAAACCTAATGAACTTTTAAAAAAGAATTAAAGTAATACAATATTCAATTTAACTTCGTTCATTACGAACTTGTTTTTGAACATTGACAGTTTCAACCAGGTTAATTTTAAATAAATACGGATTCTATCTAGACAAATCAATCAATTTGCTTTCAATTTTATCTTGTTGATCAAATTGCGTCTGGTCTAAATTCCTCATAAAATGTAAATCTAATCCAGGCAAAGATGGCAATGTCTAAAAAAACAAAACTCCTTTTAATTTAAGGTATTTTGTTCTCTGATATTTTCAGCTTCTAATAATTCTATTTCGGTATTACTTGGTTCCTCCATAGGGACCTCTTCAGTTACTTCAATTTCACTGCCAACGTTTCCATTGTGATCTGCTAACGTGTTTTGTCTATCAGGATCGGAAGTTATCACATCTAAATCATCCAGAACAGGAGTAGTCAATTGTTCAGGATAACGCCATGGTTTTACATCCGGTTGGTTTTTATTTTTCCAATCTTCATAACGAAGAGCTGCCTGTATGAAACGCTGAAGGAGTCGTGGACCAATGTACGTGCATGCCTTATTAATTATCCATGCTGGAGCAAATCCTAAAATAATATAAGCAGAAAACTATATTGGAAGTTACAAAAATAGACAAACTTTGACATCTTATTTAGTTACTCTAAAATTTGTAAAAATTGATATACTAACTAAAAAGGATCAACAAACAATATAAATATCTCAATAATTTATATACATTTTAAATTAACAATGTATTATGTTGGGAATTATGATAGATAGTATTTTCGATTACCAAGTTTGATTAAAACTCTCAATATGCCTTAGTAAAGATGTAGAGTCAGATGCCTATCTATCTATGATTGAAACTATTAGTCAACCTGCTGAATTTTTAATACTCTAATCAATTAACAGAAATCTAATTAGCATATAAATCACAGAAGCAATTATTTTGTATTAAAATATACTAACAAAAAAACAATACCATGGAATTATAGGTGGACAAACCACTATTTTTGGTAGATTAGTGATGTTTTACTGTAATTGAGTTGCCCCGAAACATATACCCTATGCTTCATTTGACAACGACGAATCTAACAAAATAAAGAACTAGAATTTGTGTAGTTAAGCAGTTTTACAATCTCGATAAATTTGTTTTTTGTCACACAAATTTGAATTTTTAACATTTTTCAAATTAAGCATTAGTAGGTATGTATGTCCGGGTGTAATGTGTTGACTATAAATGTAAACTTTAACAGCTGCAACATTATGCAGAATCACGTGATTTAAAAAATTTACCATTAATTTGTTTTATATTCTATAACATTCAAAACTATTTTTCTAATTACGCGTTAGTTATGTGTGGGTGTAAATGTATGTAAGTGCAGTAAATTTTTATAAAGAGGGCTTATATTATGGCCTATAGTCATGCAACATACCAACAGCTATGCACTGTGGACAACGCACATGTACTACAATTAGTATTAAGCAGTCACTTTTAAATTGTAAAACAATATCACTCTAGTTGTTTTTAATTTAGGAATAAGATATTTCAATGGAATCATCTCATACATATGAGATAAAAATAGTTCATGTATTGGCCTATGGGACCGACGTCGCGAATATATACTTAGGTAGGTGAAATATATTACCAATTAGGTAAAGATTTTGATTATGTGGGATGATTATGATAGGTATAGGATCTTATTGTTAACAATTTTTAAAAATTCTGTTTTATAATAGTCGATCCAAAATCGAAACTTCACAAAACATTTTTTAAATGGAATCAATCATTGTTAAAACTAGTTTTAAGATTCCATGATACCGTCTTTTCCAAAAATACTGATTTGGCCTTACATTCCAATAAAACTAATTTGTATTTTGCCCACATAAGGTAAACATTTGTGCTGTGTATCTATTAATATACAATATTTTGTATGGTAAAGTTTTTAATTGCATCTACTGAGCAATAGTATGTAGATACACCTATACCTAATTGTGTGAAGAATAGTTTTATACTTACTCACTACACAAACGTAGAACAATTTTCTGAATAAAGTCTTTTTAGGTACAATATTCTTGATGTTAAGATTGAAGAATATGACAAGTCTACTCCTACCTATATGAATACCTACCTTAATAGTAACAGAGTTATTTATCTAGACAACGTTCTTTACTAAGCAACGACCTACATACAAACTATTGTGTAATTTTTAATAACAAACACCATCTTCTGCTCTATTAGAATTAGTTTTAATACACATCTACACAAACTACATTTTATGCAAAAAAGGCTAAAAATGTACATTAAAAATTGTATAAACAAATTATATATCACAGATTGGTCTAAACTGTATACATAGATACCACCCATATGCAATCAAGGTCAAGAAAATTACTAAAAAGGAGACCAGGAAAATCGGTTGCAAAAGACAAGCAGGGCATGGGAAAACTAGGGCCTAGTACACCGATTGTATTTTGTTTAAGATAGCTTCAAGAGAAACACCTTTTTTATGGAATGATACACAACAAATATAAAATCTTGAAATTCGG
This sequence comes from Parotoplana pacifica, assembly GCA_034780595.1. Lineage (NCBI taxonomy): Eukaryota > Metazoa > Platyhelminthes > Proseriata > Otoplanidae > Parotoplana > Parotoplana pacifica. The sequence continues at coordinate 6,258 of JAUYWI010060579.1, read as the reverse complement.
AAATCAAATTATATTTATTTTAATTACTATTTCAATTAAAAAAATTTACAGAATATTTTCTTGTAATGTTCTTTTTAAATTATCAGAAATCGTTTTCTGCAATTTAAAGGAGTTAAATTTTTTTGTACTGAAATGATGATGAATAATTAATATGTACAATTTTATATCTGATGTTGCCTATGCCTATGCCTATCTTTATATTATATTGTTGTTATTTATTGTTCTGAAATGGTGGTAGCTATGTATGTTATTGAATTATTGGTGAATTTTAATTATAACAAGTGACACTATGTAATAACGTATAATTGTTTATTTTTCAGTGATCAAATTTACAGTTAGGTACCTACAAGAAAATTATATTTTAAACTATTACCTTTAGGATCTGAATGGGACATGTAAGTAATTTCACATGACTTCTCCCCAAGCTTATGAATGTAATAGCCAGTTAAGTAAGAAGTTCCACGTACAAAATACTTCCGTCGTGGAACCTTCTATAAAACAAGAAAATTATACTTCCATTGGACAACATAAAATATAATACTTTTTGATTAATTTCAATTTACCTGATGAAAAATCGAATGATTAAAAATCATGAATTCTGAATCTCGGTCAACCCAAGAACGCTGAGTAACAAAATCACGAGTTTGAAAAGGAGGAATAACTTTCACTGAAATTTAAAATATCAAGTGACTTATTATAAATGATTGACAACTATATAATTCAAAACTAAAATCACCATAAGTAAAGTATGTAAGACCAATCAATTTTATAAATTATTAAAAATCATTTTCAGTTTTTCCTATCGAAATAGGATTTTGAAAATATGGTATTTTGTGGTCAATATTTTTACGAAATGTTCTAGTGCAGAACATCTTGTTAAAATATAAAGAAATTCTTCTCGTTGGAACGTTTTTAATCATAAAAAAGGACGATTAAGGGTTAAATAAAAAAAATTCAGTAAAACTCTATGTACTTTTTGCGTTTGTCTTAGTACAAATATAAATTGTAGGTATTAGTTCTCAAATTGTTCAATGTAATAGAATGAATAACTAACATTCCACAAAATATGAGAAACAGTGCACAAAATTTCATAAAAATTAGCAAAACAAACCAAGTTTTTCATTATTCAGGTTAAAGCAGCAAAAAAATATTTTTGAGAAAAATATCGAAAATACTCAAATTTATCAGAAAATCTTCTGCTTTTATGTATTTCTGTCAAAAAAATTTAAAGAAGCATTTTTGTAGAAGAACAGTCTTTATGACCGAAATAAAGTCGAAAATTCAAGTAAAAAAAATGTTTAAAAAAATATTTTTCCTATCTAAACCACCTGTTTGGAATAACTTTCATATCCATACTATAGCAGCAAATTTGCCATCCAGTGATATTTAAATCAGCTTAAATCAAATTTATTTGGATAGCCTACAGCTTTTATATTTGGACATGACTAACTAGAGACAACCTATAAGTTTGATGGGAGTGATCGCAGCCCTCATTTGCAATACACAATTTCGATATGGATGCATACTAAAAGTGTGCTCAATAAATGGTACTGTAAAACAATAACCTGACTAATTTTAATTACATTTTTGAGTGAAAATAGCATATTTTCAGAAAAGAACTGAACTCAGTGTAGTTTATGAAGAATCATGTGCATGATTAAAGAAATGAAATTTAAAGTAATTATTTTTATACTAATATACTTCAAAATAAGTGCCATATAACTTACATGCATAATATCCAATGTCATTATTAGAATCAATATAACAAACTTCACTACCTTCATACATACTGGTATCCCAATGTTTTCTGTATTCAGAATCCATAACAACATCAAATAATGTTCCAGCAGATACTTCAATTTTTGTACGACCCTTCAAGATACAATGTTTAAAAAATTATTAATATACACGAATCAAAAATACAGCATAGTGCAAAAATGCTATATTTTCCAGATTTATTACTATGGAAAACTAGGTTTTCTGTGCTGTATACACTTAAACCAGACTTTTAAAGCACTATAAAAAGAGTTCTGTCATTAAAATGCACACTGATATAAATTTTTCCTAGGATTACTAGATATACAGTTTTTAAAACTTTTAAATAAAATTTCTTGTTGGTCCATTATAAATTACTGACATCCCTAGCAAACCATTTTGGACATTAAAACTCTCTGCATCCAAAACCCCGAGATTAATTGTAAAATTTTATTAGTTAATGTTTAGATATATGTACTGATCGAGAGGTGTCACTTCTTATTTTAAGGAATCATTCATTGAAAGAAAATCAGAACATTTTTAGTAAATTTATCTGAAAGGAAAAGAATTGGTCCACTATCGATAAAATTTCATAAATAATTTCCATGAATTAGGTAGTCATACCCTTTTTTTATATGAGTTATAGTACTAGCAAAAACTACATAATGATGTCCACTTGTACAGATACATCTTGTGGCCAAAAAGTAAAATATTCTTGAACAATTAACAATCTTCTATCCCAGGTAGATATACTATGATACATATATTAGGCTTCAGTGGGAAACATAATAACATGGTTGTTTTTATCAGGTTTAGAAAATTTTACATTTTTTATTTCTGATAAACTAAATAGTACTTTCAATCGCTAAGCTTGACTGACCAGTTTATCATGCTTCAGCTTGGGTGTACAACAAGATGTACATGATTACATAGTTTTTATTTGATATTGAAAAGATGTTGTTTTAAGCCTATAATTTTGTACATCTTTTAGTTGGATTTTATTCATTTCTATGATGTCGAAGGCTTGACACATTTTAATTTATTATTTTTTAAATTGTGTATGTTTGCTTCAGTAAAGATTTCATTCTGCATATTAGATATTATATTTTATTAAAATATTCTTCTTAAATATACCCTTAATTTACAAAGTATAAGTTTTTAAACTAGATACTTTCTATTACTAACTGAAACTAAATCATGTTTGAATTTTTCTGTTTTACCTTTAATAACCTAAAGCTACATTCTGTACTAGGTTGTTGATAAGCTGCTATGCCATCTTTGTTGTATTCAAGTTTCCAACCATCATCATTCAGGCACTTTTGCTTAAAAATATCAAAATCTTGTGTTGTTGCTTTCTTTACTTCACCAACTTTTAAAGACATGTTTGATTATCTAAAATTAATTTAAAAAATTAGGTTAAAAGAGCAACTGGTACGAAATTAAATTTAAGACTTTGAATATAAAAATTCAGAATAGTAAATTTTAATTACCATAATTATTATATATAAGGTATCCCACTTTGAACCCTCACTTACAATATCACCTACAAATATTCTCAACAAAATACAATTGAACCAATCCTTTAAATTTAAAAAAAACTTCAAATATTATTTTCAAATTACTACATTTTGTTTTGTGTATAACATTAGTTGCTCCACATGTAATTATTTTTCATCTATGAATTACAATCTGATCAAACATTACATTGTCATATTTCTGATAACACTAAATCAATGCAATATTTTATCAACAGCATTTTTCAACCAACTACATTAACTGACTGGTCTGGCCAATATTGTAGCATTTACTTCTAGAATTAACAACTTATTTATTTAATACAACTTTTTAGATTTTAGCTATTATTCTTTTATAAAGAAAACTAAATCTTTAAATATTTTTATTTTCAACATTTTATGACTTTCCTTTAATATATTCTAGATTTATATTCTATTTTAATCTTTATACTAATCTGTGTATGACATAATTTATTTATCTATAATTTTATCAGCTGATTCAAAATTTTGTATTTATGCTTAACAGGTTTATTATTATATAAAAAAAACTAAACTAAAACCATGGTTACAAACTGTTTTATTTTTTAATTTCAAAAATATTTATAACTGAATTCTTTTGGATCACTAACTGGACTGTTGTTTCATATTTCATTTATTTTCTAAACTCCCTAAGCTTATGTATATAGATAACTTTAACTGTAAATGAGATGTCCTATTCCAGGGGCACTGACATGTCAAAGCGGTTAAATAAACCCTCTCTTTAGTTGATGGTGCTTACATGAAAAGTATGTTTTCATATCCATAAGCAATGCAAATTTAACTGTAAATAGGTACCTATTATTAAAAGTAAATGTAAGTAGGTAAAGAAAATACTATGAAATACTATTATATTGTAATGTTTATATTAACTATGTATATATTTTACAAATAAAAGTAAAATAAGCATAATGCATATTGATATATATATATATATCAATTTCGGTTATTTTTAGATCTCAATACATAAATATGAAAGGTTATCAATAAATGTATATAACATAAGTAAATTAATCTGTGTCCTATGTATGATTTGTATAAAATTTGAACTTTAACTATATATCTATGATCTCTATATTATTTAAATCTTTGTATTATATGAAATTGAAAATTAATACAGGAAACGCGTCTTTCATATAACAGAAGCATATTTTATTTTTTTACAATATCTAAGTATATCTATATTATGCACTTACAATTTTGTTAGAATAACAGTCTGCCTGATAGGTGTTGTTATGATGGCCTTGTTATCTTTAATCATACATTCTATCAGTGCAAACACTTTAATAAGTAGCATATAAGGTAGGTACTTATCTACGGCAGCTGTACAATCTTAATACCCTCTGTTAAATGTGTTTTCGAACATAATTGTAAATAGATCATCAACAAAACAGAAATCAATGACAAAAATATTGCAAAACAATTAAACAAAGAACTTAATCAAAAACCAAAATCATGCAAAGTGGTAATACACAAAAATATATATCAAAAAATTACCCAATCAAACCATTCCTCTATTCACCAATGAATGTTAACATCTGCCATCAAACAATAAAAAAACTCACCCTCCCTTGGTCCAGACAATATATCCATTATTCATCTAAAACACATTGGACCTCTAGAACTTCATTTATCACTAACATCATAAACAGATCTACAACCAACTGCATACCACAGATATGGAAAAATGCCATCACAGTTTCCATACTCAACCCAAATAAAGATCCAACACTCAGCACATCATACAGACCTATCTCACTCCTTTCACCCATTGCCAAAACTAGTGAAAAACTGATCCTACCTTTTCTCCAAAAGCATATACCAACCCCACCTAATCAACATGGGTTCAAACCAAACCATTCAACTACAACAGCCCTACAAAACTTATCCCATGACATAGCTGCTGGCTTCAAACAAACCACACCACCTTACAGAATACTCATTACAACTCTAGACCTTACAAAAAGTTTTTGATACAGTAAATATTCACATCCTATCACAAAAACTCACTCAATCTTCCTTACCAAACTGTTTGACAAAATACATCTCAAATTACATACATTGCAGAAAACAACAGGTAAAGTTTAACAATAACAATCTCACTTCATCGCAACATCCACTATGGTATCCCACAAGGCTCTGTCTTATCTCCAACACTCTTCAAGTATTACATGAGTGACATACCCAAACCACAAACCCCAAACACATACATCACACAATATGCCGATGACATCACCATACACACATATGGAACTAACATTTCCACACATATGCAGAACAAATAAATACCTCAACATTCTCCAAAGCTACTTAACTCTAAACAATCTACATCCTCCATTCCAAATGTGCCACAACACTCTTTACAGCTGACAAAAAAATAATCCAACTATACTCCAAAAATCCTGATAAACAACATCCAAATCCCACTTAACAAAACACCAAAGATTTTAGGTATCAACTTTGATACCTACTCAATACACCTTCAGCAAACATGCAAAAGACGTACACAAAAGCCAAGAATCGCATCAATATTCTTATAGCACTAGCAGGAACAACATGGGAACAATCTAAAGAAACAATCATTTACACATACAAACAATTCATAAAACCACTCATCAAATATGCCTCATCCATCTGGACCCCAACATTATCCAAAACGCATGTAAACAAACTACAAACAGTATAAAATGCTGCACTCAGAATAGTCCCAGGATGCACTCTACCCACAAAAACAGATCTCCTTCACCACGAGACAAATGTTCTTCCCATACTTGACAACATGACACTCTTAAATACACAAACACTCGCCCAATTACACAAATCAAACCATTCTAATAAACATCATCTTACAACATCTCAATACACACACAATAAAAAAACGCAAACTTAAACAGAATATCATAACCAAGCATAAACACCTACTTCCACCAAAAACATCACTTGACCTAGATGA
>JAUYWI010060568.1:0-15981 GCA_034780595.1 Parotoplana pacifica | reverse complement strand
ATGTTAATACTGTCGAAGGCTTGACTGATTTTATTTATTATTTTTATGTTTTCTGCAGTAAAGATTTATTCTACATAGAACAAAGAACAGCAAGTCAGAATCAAAAATAAGATGAGCACACTGCGATTGGGGAGATCCCCGATGGCAAAATTAGAAAAAGTTTGGAAAGATAAAAACATCAAAAAGACAACAAATAAACTCCTAGTTAGAACCCTAAATCCTCCCCCATTTTCTGCTATGGTAGCGAATCGTGGACAATGGCGAAAGCGGATAGGAAAAGAATTGATAAAGTAGTAGGTGTTCCCACAACAGAAATAAGCAATTAATTTTTAGTCACCAGCAAAGCCGCTACGAGACCGGTTTCAACCTCTTTGGATCTCATCAGTCGTAGGTAGACTCGAACCTGGACTGACGGTGTGTTTTACCCACTGAGCTATCTAGGCTGCTGGTGAATGTGAGCACAAAGTTGTTCTTATAAATACCAACTGATAGTAGACAGTACAACTGGTTTTAGCGACCTATTTTTTTATTGGTCAACTACTGACAGTAGTAGAGAAGAAATTAAGGGAACAGAAGCTTGGCTCAAGCTAATTTAATGAAGTAGTAGGTGTTCCCATCAGTTTTATAACTCGCTCAATATTAAAGCTAGAGATCTAATATTTTGACAAAATATAGTTAAGTTTATTAGTATTTGATATATAAAAAAATCCAGAGATATGATAGTTTGACATGTGTGTCGCGATATGTATGAACCATTGATATGTATTTACATATCAATGGTATGAACCACTATTTTCAAACTACAGGAATACATTTTTTGTAAGAAACGTATTTTTCAAAACTTGTCCAAATGGGGTCAGTGACCTACTTTAAAGGGCCATCACATGGCCCCGCGCTAATAAAACCATTTTTTAGTTCAAATGTTGGGAAATAAAATTTGTTACATAAAACTAAAATTTCAGCTCAATCGGAGGTTTTTGAGCTAGATAGCAATATATGCTAGGGCGGTGGTGTACACCCCACCCCTTTACCAGCCAAGGGTTAACATGGCAAAAGTCAATTATCTATTGACAGAATTTAGTTCTAGGTATTAAATTGTAGTGAGCTATCAATATGTAGATGTCAAAAAATTGGCCGGTTTTCAGAAGTCCCCTAATATTCTGTCAAAACTAGCTAGCTAGTCTACAGACCTAATCCATTAAATGATCTCAGATAGAATCTTTATTCAATGGGTTTGGTAAATATAATAAAATTCGCGGAAATATAAATTTGAAAGGGGCCCAAACCATGGCAAACCCTATCCACTGACTTTTTAACCGTATTTTACCGATTTACAATTTTTTGCCAAAATTGCAAAATCCGCGGAATGTGCCAAGCGATGTTGGCTGCTCATAGTGAATCCAGAGTCAGTGAACAGTAACCCTTTCATTATTAATTTTAGATAAAGTTTAATGAATGTATACTATATAAAAAAACTGTACTGTCAGGCACAAATGGTTGTGGCACGTCAATGATATCCCAGTCAGCTTTTTTAAACAAATCGATTTGCCTACAAGGTCGATCTGGATTTTGTAGAACACAACCCGGTTTCACTAGTACAAATGTCGCATCAATGTGCATCGGTCGAGCATCTTCAAATTCTAATTGGTGCACGCGAATATCTTTAGGAGCCAAATGACGCCGAAGCCACTCAATTCCAGCTTCATTGGTGACCTTGAATGGAAGCACAAATAGCAAACAACTGGTCGATAATCTATCAACAAATGTTATTGAATTCATAACATAATGTAAATATAGCCGGACGCGGTTACTTACAAAATAACCATTTTAGTGCGTGTAATTTCGACGCCCAGATTTTTACTATCTCATAGTAATATACTTAGCTCTATACAAGAAAAAAAACTGACAACAAAGTAAGCTAAAGCTAGCATGAAATTCAGTAACTTATGTTTAAATGTTTAAATATGTTTATTATTTCTTACATTGAAAAATGAAATTCGGGCAAAATGGTTAAATTGTACTTCTCGAAAAAATCAATCTTGAGCCAAATATCAATAGATATGTTGCAAATATCAGTTTTTTGAGCAGGGTGCAATATGAGAGCCAAAGAAATTTATAATTTTTATTTGTTAAATAAAAAATTCCGTTGTATAGATATTTTTGTCAAATTCTGGTACCTTTTCATCAACTGTAAAAAATATTGATTAGGTAAAAACAATTATGCAAATGTTGTGTCAAAAATGGACTATATTGCAATCTTATATCATTAGATAGGAAAAAGATTAAATTAAATTTCCTAATAAAATATGACTAGTTCTTTGGAATTTTTTCATATTTGGCATATTTATTCTTTATCTGATCTGCTATTAGTGTGCCCAGTAAGAAAGACATAACTTTATCCAAAATCAAAAAATGAGGTTCATTAATTTCGGGACTGGATGCAATCAACATATTAAAAATCAATCTGAAATTGAATTTTAGATAATGTATTCATTTCAAAACGACTAAAATGATCTAAAAATTAACAATAAACTATTTTAACTCATTTAAAGCCATTTACTAGTAAATAAATTCACTTTAAAAAACATTTTATGGATCTGCCCCAGGATGGTGGCTCTCATATAGTAGGCCAGCAACCAAAAATCTGAATTTGTAATACCCTCTTAATTCTAAATCTCAAATATACCAATATTATCATGTTTCGATTGCATTTTAGAGCCATTTTAGTGATTGGTAAAATTCTTTTATGGATGTGCATTACTGAGTGCCTAGTGGACATACCAAGTTTGAAGTCAATCGAACAAACTTTAATTTTTGGATCTGATGACATCATTTTCAGTAAAAAAAATGATTCTTCTAATTTTGTCCTTAATAAGTGTACCAAATTTCAGCCCAATCAATTCACGGAAAGTATGCCTGGGACTAGGTATTAATAAATTTAAGTATAATAAATTAGTCCTTGAATAAGTTGTACTTAAAAAATTGTGTAATCTGTTATAACAATTTTAAACTCTTACAATTACTAAATATGACTTAATTGTAAATAATTAAAATCTAGTAAACTGTTGGTTACCTAACTCATAACCCACCTCTATGACCTAACTTTAAAATTAAAACCGAGTATTTCTCACATGGCTTCTTTGACCAAATATGTCTCTCCCTGCACGTATAAAGTCTGCCGCATCAAAAACCGGTTCAAACTCAGAGGTTACAAAAGGTCCTTTTTCAGATGATTTGTTAACTTTTTCTTTAAATTCCTACAATTTTGTTATAAAATAGGCTCAGATAAAATAGTAAAATTATATATAACATACACTTGTTAAATAAGACTAATTAAAATAAAATTGATAGTGCAGTTGTCAATTAACCCTGACACAAGGCTGGCTTGGCAGATCATTCCAAGGACTCTAGCACAATTCCAGAACACTACCGGTTTCACCATTATTAGGGATTATCAGGTGAACATAGGAAATTGCAGAACCTAAGTTGAAAAGTAGCAGAGAAATAGGAGATCTAGAGATTTCAATTTCAGATCTGCTATTATTGGTATCACACCAATACAAAAAGCAAAAATGATTTGGCAAAAAAATAAAATTGTGAATTCATTTAAACGTCAAATTATGAAATATTAGTTGCTTTATTTATTTTAGGTCAAATCCCAAATTTTCACACTTGCTACTTGAATATTATAATAGATAATATAACTTGATGTTCATATATGATTACAATTTATTTGCCCAATAATAATTAACTTACTAATTATTTTAATAACATTTGAAAAATAGTTTTTCACATTTTGATGAACCTACTTTAACATTTTAATCTGCTATAACTTTATTACAAAAAAAATAAATCAGAATATCATCCGCAGAGCATATTTTTTCATCACTACAGTATTTACGTACAATCCGAAGTTAGAATTCAATAAAGGACCCCTCGGTAACTCCAAAATGGATAGGGTTGACTTAGTTCCATTTCGAAGATAGGTGGGGGGATTTGTGCACATTCATCAAGTTGCATAAAAAACATGATTTTTGGAAACGTATATTCTCATATACATGAGCTACCTACATAAACATCTTACGAAGTCAAAAAGTCGTTCAGAGCACTCGGGTTTGGGTGCAGCTGTCCACTTAGCACCACGTTTCCAATAATCAATGAAGAGATCTTTGTAACATAAATATTCGAAATAACGCGATCTCCAAGTCATTGTTGATTCAATAATTTCATCACCAACAACTAACACGAAATCTCTGGGCATTGCACAGTAGAGTCCTAAAAATAATTATAATAGAATATTCTGTACATTATTAATTAATAAGAATATCTGATAATTGATTAAGTTTATACTGTACTTATCTAGTAACCTTGTGATTCAAATGTTGGTGTTTTAAATGTTTTAGTAAAGTCAAAAGGTTTTGGTCTAACCACAGTCACCCCTTCCGTTCTCAAAATATCTGCCAGATCTTCAATTTCCTTTATAATATTTTTCCAGTGCTCATTAGAAATTGCTTCTGACCAAAGTTTGCCACCATTCTTGCGATAAAATTCCCAGTGATTAGGAGTTACACATGCCTAAAATAACATAAGTTCGAAAGAGATTTAGCTGTTATAACAACTTCCTATTCTGTAGAGTACATAGTAAGGTTAGAACCGGCCACCTATGAATTGAGAGACCACTGTTCAACCAAACGACCAAAAATTGATAAACAATATTTATTTTTAAAAAAATAATTAAGTATTTGTATTACTCAGGCTCTATTTGACCTAGCCATCAAACTTGAAGTCAATCAGACAAACTTTAATTTGTGTATAATCAACTGACAAATGAACGAGTCTGCTTACTCCTAGCCTTATGCTTACCTGAACGTCGGGTGTAAGTTTAGGGATTGTTGCAAATTCAGGTGTACCAACTATTATCTCTTCCAGAGGATCCCATTCATTCCAGGACCAAACGGGACTTTTATCATTAAGTGGCTTATAGCAATCTTTTGTTTCATCATATGTAGAAATATTGCTATATTTACAGCTAGGTATTGTTCTGTGGGTAAGAATTTGCTAAAATATAGAAAAAACATTTTATGTAGGTATACGCATAATTTTGGCAACTAGTAGTTAGGGGATAGTAAGATGATAGTGCTTCTTATTTGGCCCAGAGCTTTCATGAACCTTCTCCTCGCCACTGATCCAGCTAAAGATGGTATGCCAAACTGTTAACCCCCGTATCGGTATTGCTTGTTTTGAAATATACATATTTGAAACCAATAGGAAACAATTAGGCACCCTTAGAACCTATAAAATTTCATAGTTTAGGGCCGTGACTATTTTTACTGAGGTAAATATTATCAATAACAAACTAATATCCTTCATTACTTATTTGTGTAGAAAGGAATTCTATATTACAGCAATTAGCTATATTTAGGTATACCTATTCGGAAAATTCCATACAACAAATATTTTTATTTTAGATAAAGCAGATATTTTAGTATTTAATTTAAAAAGAAAATTTAGGGAGGTGAGGCTCCGGTGGTTAAAACATGTGGTGAGGAAAGAGGTGGACTACGTGGGTAGAAGAGTCAGTCAGAAAGATGAAGGTGGGGAAGAGGAGGCATTAAAGACCCATCCTTGAAGACATGGAGCAGGTGGGAGTGTGAGAAGAGGACGCAAACGATCCGCACCGGCGACCCACCTAAATGTGGAAAAAGCCAGAAAAAGGAGAATTTGTATTAAATATAATCACATACCTCAAAAACTTTAAATGAAGACGAAACTAATGATCTCATTGAGAAAATCTACAAAAATTATAAAAAGTGTAATGCATAAGATACTATTTAGCACTTGTGATAGTTATACACTACATATGCAGAGGACACCCTAAGACTACACATTTTTGTTTTAGTACCATGAATAAATGTAAATAAATAATGTACCTACCTACAAAACTAAAATACTATACTTTTTAATATTTTATTTTTAAAATCTGTAATCCTTTTTAAAATCACATTATACAACATTTATTTATTTTCAATTTTACAGTTCAATAAGAATAAATGTAGCAATTTTAATTTCCAAAATTACCTCCAAATAACTACAAAAATTCTACAATCTAATACATACATAGTGCAATACAATGGTGAAATATGATATGGCTTCTGCAATATATGTTGTAAAAACACTATATTAGACAACTTTATATTCAGTTTACATAACCATGACAAGTGTACAAATGAAAATCAGAACACAAAAATATTTACTAAGAAAACAATAGACACTATATGAGTACTTAATTACAAAAAGAAACTTTCCAGTCGAAGTAGTGTACTTCTACAAAAATGCAAATAGATTTTTTTTGCAGTGGGATTATTGAATAAAGACAGTGTTGGTTTCATAGTAAATTGCAAACAGTTTCAAGTCCTGTTTTGTTCGTCAAAAATTGAGCGCTTGTAAACACCTATTTTTGCCGAGAGGTCTACATCTGATTTTATGCGCTCTGTTTGTAGAATTTATTATTTTAAGTATAAACCAAAGTACAGTAGATATCAACTCACAGTCCTCATGAATCTAAGAACCTAAAAAGTTGGTTAGCTGATTATATAATATATGGTAAAATTTACATTTTGTGCGCCCCATTGGGGTAATGAAGTAATAATCATACTAATTATTAAGATTTACCAAGAATATTGTCATCAACATTAATATTGTGCATATCTAATTTTTAACGTTAAAATACAATTAATATGACCTTGGCTGATATACCTTTGAATATCATAATTCTCGTTCCTAAATTGTCTGAGCTGAAATTTTGTACAAAATATGGGACCATGGAATGTTCTGGGTTAACCATTTTTAAAGAAAACTATCTATAAGAGGCGGAACTATGAGCCAATAACGTCTTCTAGATCTAAAAGATAAACTTGGGTGTGTAGGTTCAATAGAAAACCATGTGGAGGCGTACCTATGTAGTAATATACAATAACGACATGGGTGTTAGGGATATCAAACATTTATAAAAATATGGTCAAAGAATCAGTTTTAAATAGTAAAACAATTAACTGACTATATCTCTATTTTTTTTTTTAGTTTCAATTATTTATAAAAAAAAATACCGACCTGTAGTGACATCTAAATAGAACTATTATAAACATTCATACAAAGTTTTTAGACAGTGTTCCGCAACCTTATGCTTTGCCGGCCACAGGTGGCCGGTAGAAAAGCATTTTGTGGTCGGAAGGCCACTTGAGAAATACATAATAAAATGGCCGGTATAGAGCTGTTAGCAGCCTATTGATGACCAGTAAATAATAGGTCATTTTTTAGACAGGTTCTGTCCAAAGATATATGCAATTGTGTGCCCTTACTGAACCAAACACGTGATCAGGATGTTTTCGATGCCGCATCTACAACATTAAAACGGTTCAACGTTTCACTCATGAATGTTTGCTCTTTTACAACTGATGGTACACCATCAATAACAGGACGCAATGTTGGGTTCATAACACGTTTTAAAAGTAGTAATGAACTAGGAATGACATCAGCTATCATTGCATCATTCACCAGGAACATTTAGCGGCTCTTCATGTGAAATGTTGATATCACGTCACTCCTGAATAAACTTAACCTTGAACTTCAAGGAAAGGATAAATTGATCGTGAATTTATTCACCAGTGTGAATACTTTTCAAAATAAAGTGTTGATATTCAAAACCCATCTTCTTGCTGGCGCGAAAGACGAAATTAATCAAAAATGGTAAAAAATAATACACAAAATAACACTTCCCACAAAGAAACACTTGAGTCATTAAAAACGTATTTTGAAACACGGTTTCAGGACCTATCTAATTTAATAGAGATGAAAAATAAGAAAATAACCATTCTCGAAAAACGAATTGAAGAAATGGAGAAAAAGTAAAAGTAAAAGCTACAGCTAGAGGAAACAGAAAGATACAGAATAAAATTGGATGTGATCCTATTAAACAGTGAAGTAAAAAATGCTAATCCGATGAACATAATTGGGAAAGCGAATAACTTTCTCCATACTGAAAAATATCATGCTCAGATATATTAAATATACAGGATCATAGATCCAAAAAGGCCCAATTATTTTAAAAATGACAAGCATGACAGCAAAAATAAAACTCTTAAAAATAAAAAATTCGGAATTCATTGTTAAAAATGCCCTCACTAGGTGTGAAATAAAATTGAGAAAGCATGCAAACAGCCTTAATCAAAAAGGTCACTTAAAAAAGTTTGGGATTATAAAGGCCAGGTCTTCTTCTGCAGAACTGATATGGAGGAGAGAATTAGGGCTACACCTCTTGCTTTACAAGAAGTGGAGGAGGGTGGCTCTGATTCTCTAACCCATAGTAATGATTAATTCTAATGTCTAATTCTAACTCAGAACTGCCTTTAAATCCCATGACTAACTCTAATAACTCTGAAGAAGATTCTACTTTTACTAATAACCATGATATTAACCAGTTTTCTTATGTAAATAATAACCAAAATAGAGAGATTCCTAAACCTAGTAATCTAACTCAAAATGCAACTAAAGACTTAATAAATTCTAATATATCTAAAATCACTTTAATTCAAAATGAAAAGAATTATTATTCAGTTGAAGACTACAACAAGGATGACAAATCTATTAATGATTCATAATCATCTCCTTAAACATAAATAACGTAAGAAAATACATAGAAGAATATACAATTTTCTTAGAAACTCTAGGATGTTCATCTTTAGGTCATCCATAATATATAGTTACCTTACTTCGTTCTTTGCTAAACGCATTACTGGATGCATGAATCAGATTATTATTCTTGATAACATTTATTTACAATTATTGATATAAATATCAATAGCTCTCGTTGTTTTAGCTGTATACTTTCAGATTTTCTATCCTGACAATAATACTTCGTTTAAAACATTATTATGTGCTGCATGGCAAAAGGAGTTTGGTGGTGCAATAATTGAGAAATAACTTATAAATATTTCAATGGTTACCTATTTTTTTTATTCTTAACAAATAAAAGTATATCTAACTCCATATTTCTCATTCTCACCACGTAATTGGTTACCTAATTTATATATAGGTAGAGATTACTTATCTACACAATCAAAGCAAAAGAACACCATGTTTACACGCTTTCTTGTGTTCCTCTTTCTGAGCGCATCAGCATCATCACATCCTGCCAAACAATGTAAGTTTACGTACATTCATGATAATAAGATTGAACATAATTGGATAGAAGTTATAATTTAATTTATCAAGTAGAAGGTGTTCCTACAACTGTAAAGTAATCAATTAATTTATATTCACCAGCAAATGCACTACGAGACCGGTTTCGACCTTTTTGGGTCTCATCAGGCGTAGGTAGTCTCGAACCTGAACTGTCAGCGTGGTGGGCGAGTGCCTTACCCACTGAGTTATCCAGGCTGTTGGTATAAATCACAACTTAGCGCTTCGATTCACCAGCATCCTGGATAGCTCAGTGGGTAAGGCACTCGCCCAACACGCTGACAGTCCATGTTCGAGACCCAAAAAGGTCGAAACCGGTCTCGTAGTGGCTTTGCTGGTGAATAAAAATTAATATTAATATCTTATTCAATATAATCAGAAGAAATCTTAACTGCAGTAAACATACAACATTTAAAAATAGTAAATTAAAATCTTTCATTATCGAAATGAATATAATCTAACTGAAAGATGTGCAAAAAACATATGGCTTCAACATAAATACAGCATCTTTTCAAGATCAAATCAAAACTACGTAATCATGGGCATCTTGTTCTAGACCCAAGCTGAAGCATGATAAGATGATCAGTCCAGCTTGTCGATTGAAAGTGCTATCAATTTCAATAACTTAATATAATTTAAATTATAATACAAGTTATTGAAATTGATATAGGTAAGTACATATGTACCTAAAAGTTTCTTTTATAAACAATATTCAATATGATTTAAGATTGGTGACAAATAAAAATATTTAGCATTATTTGATGGTGTGTGACCTTGACAAAGAGGTTGTTGTATGTATCTGACATTTTTTGGAAAATTTGACTAACATATAAATATTAATTCTCATAAAAACATCAATCGTTGCAGCTTGTACATATGTAACAAAAGTGATGTCAGTCATATTTCTTATGGCGCTTATTCGTTTGCATTTAAGATAAATATGAATTTGGAAAATGAACATCTGCGTGCTATGATTTTTTATGACTTCAAAGTAGGTTTAAGTCCACAAGAAATTTTACAGAGGCTCTCTACTGCCCTTGGAGATGATGCACCTGCGAAGACCATGGTGTGCCGATGGTTCTGGGAATTTCGCTGTGGCACGACCTCCTTTAACTAGTCAATAAACTCATTTTTGGACCCAATTTTACCTTATCTTGACTTCAATTTTTAAAATCTGAATTCTGAAGCTATCCATAGAGATATTGATTTGAAATTTTCAGTAATTCTTAGATGTTTATGTAGTTTAAAATAATGTATTGATTATATGGATAGCATTTTGTTTTGATATCAAGTGCGCGAACTTATCGGCAAGGTTTATGTGAACCACCCTGTACTTTATATTAATCTATGCTACATAATTTTGGAAGACCTAGCTAAAACAAACGTAAAACTGATGAATTTGACATTTAGGATAGCAATGTATCTATTTCCCTTAAAATTAGTTTACACGCTTTTATCAAGGGTAAGTAGGCAATTGTAAACACATTCTGACCTTTGCAGAAGTAAATTGCAACATTAATTTATAATAAAGCTAAATATAAATAAAGAGGCAAACTATCAGTAGGTATCACCTGCAATTTCAGCTAATTCCTGGTTATATAAATCAGTGTCAAAAACAAACGTTTCCAAAAGCCATTTAGCACCATTGGCAACAATATCGTTCAATTAGCGAAATGTAACTGAAATGAGAATAGTGAATAGATTGCAGTAATGAAGAAACTGTCTATTTTAAATGTTAGAATACAATACGATCCAATTTGATATTTCAATTTATTTCTACATAGGATCAGCGATGCGAAAGACCCTAGATGCATGGCGTTCAACAAAGATAAGACAGAGGAAGTTCAACATCAGCTGCTAGAGACAGCCAGTAGCCAAGTGGCTAGCCTACGGATAGGGAGATACCCCGTTCTGGCTCAGTAGTGGAACATTTTCAAGGAGAGGGTTTGGAAACCGGTCAGAGACTAGAAAACCACCACCGACTTCCCTGATAAGTGGAAAGGTTGTAATTCGGTCTTAGTGTACAGCCCCTGTGGTGACCGGTGTTAATGACTACACGCACAGTGTGTAGCTTGCAAAAATCACACACGTTCGTATCATAATGCTGTGATGGTGTGTAGGGTCTGAGTTATCAAGTACGTCTTATGAGAACACATCAAGATGATGGGAATTAAAGAAGGTAATTCTGACTACATTCGCAAAACCATTGAGTTCATTAAGAACGCTGTCGCTGAGAAAGACAAATTCACTGCAGAAGTTGAAAAATTGACAACAAAAAAGCATTTATCTAGTAAGGATTAATTCTTAAGTTAACTTACTCAGCTCTTAGTGATTTGTCAATTGCTCCCAACGATGCACGATCCAAATAATGTCAAACTTCTCCCTGTGAACGCTAAATGAAAAGGTGATTTTAGCTGTTTAATAATATTTTTTACAAAAAACAAGCTTTTATCAATAATTCTTATTTAGAATCCATTTAGTTTGAAACGTAAATAATTATTATTAATAGAATATTATGGACCACAGCTCAGCTAACAGGTTGCAATCAACATATTAAATAACAAAATGGAAATAATTTTATGCAAATTTACTTATATTATTTGCAAATAATGAAAAGTATTTAAGATCAAATAATTCAATTATTTATATTTTATTGTTTCTGTTGTCTATGTTTATCAGGCGTGGTACCAGACCTTTTCGAAGGAGGGTTCGAAAATTTGACAATGGCTTACATATAGGGCAGGCAGCGGCTCTTTAGAAGAAATAAATAGAGTTTTCTATAAGATTTAACAAAATAAGCTTTATTTGTTTAAAATTGTGCTATAAATTCTTAAATACGTAACAGATAATTTTCTTTTTTAGTTTATAATAATCGTTACATACGTACAAACATTAACTATAAAAAGGGCTACAAAAGGCAAAGGAGCGGTTCTGGAACCGCGCCTCTTGATATGGACGCTAATATTGCTTAACCAAAATGATCGTTTTTACAAATAGACCCCATATGACAATGCTTTTATGGTATCTGACTTCGATCGATTGATGACACTTAAATCGGTTCTATATCCGGACTGTTACGAGGAGGCCATTTGATCATATTGATCTCTCTGGTCCTGAATCACTGTGTTGTTCGCCTGGATGTATGGCAGGGTGCATCATCCTGCTGAAAAATAGTGCAATTGTTGATTTCCATGAAGAGTTGTAATTTTTCTGACAGGATCTTCATATAAAGTTCACTGTTTGTCCTCTGAGACTTCTCGACAATTGCACTTTTTTCCAACAGGATGATTGCTTTTACTAGTCGCTTTGGTCCTGATTTGGATTCCGCGCATAGCGATTTATACTGATAAAACAAAGCCGCCATGCGCATCACAGGCCGCTACAGAAGCACTACTAAAAGTAGTAAAGAACAGAAACCTGGCTCAAGCTAATTTATATAAATGAATAGTTGTGGTAACACCAATTCAATTTACTTATCTAGTATTTATCTACAACCGGCAATTTTATACTGATTTGTTATTTCTAATGCCTTGCTCATTCTAATCTTAGAGTTAAGCAAAGTACATTTTGAATATTATGTCCCAACTTCGGTTTAATTTAATCAATTATTGTATATTTAGCTAAATTTTGCTAGTGACACCATTATAACATAAAAAGAACACTATGTTACAAAATTATTCAACATAATCATATTTTTGGGGATTTAACCAATTGAGACCTTTGTTAAATCAACTTGCTACTTACTCGTAGCAACTGTTGCCAGGATCACAATTGTAGCATAGTAAAAACCATTCCATGTTTTACACATAAAACTGGTTGAAACTCACCGTTGAGGGTCCTAAGTCCCCCAACATATTTCTTGTTATTCCTTTGCATTTTAACTATTTTACATTTTTCATTTCTGACCGGATTGTTTTATGGATTTGGATTTCAGATATACTAGATGGTATTTTCAATCACCGAGCTTGACTGGCCAACTTGTCATGCTTCAGCTTGGGTGTAGAACAAGATACACATGATTACATAGTTTTGATTTGACCTTGAAGGGATGTTGTGTTCATGTTGAAGCCATATTTATATTTTTACATATCTTTTGGTTGGATTACATTCATTTCTATGATGTTAGTGCTGTCGAAGGCTTGAAAGATATTATTTACTATTTTGAATTCTTATTTTTATGTTTTCTGCAGTAAAGATTTATTCTACATATTAGAAACTGTTGCTATGAACACCATGTAGCCATTGATTTATGCCCCACGATTTTATGGTAATTTGACAACATATAACCTCAGTTACTATATCTCAACATTCATTTGATATGCTTTTCTCTTAGAAACTGTTTCTAGGGATTTTGCACAGCAAGAAGCAATATTTTAAATAGCTTATTTTAAGATACTTGATTGCATGACAATCTTAGTTAATACCTTCACTTATGCAACCACGAATAATATGAATTCAATACACATATGAAATTTATTGTGTTTAGATACATAAATTACTATAGTATTAGAGCTTACATCTGGACATCAAAAAGTTTTCGATAATTCACTGTACATATCTGGACATAATTAACACTTTCTATAATTCAGGGTACACATCTGGACATATATTAAGCTTTCTATAATTGTAGGTGTACACATCTGGACATAAATAACACTTTCTATAATTCGGTGTACACATCTGGACATAAATAACACTTTCTATAATTCGGTGTACATATCTGGACGTATATTAAGCTTTCTATAATTCGGTGTACACATCTGGACATAAATAATACTTTCTATAATTCGGTGTACACATCTGGACGTATATTAAGCTTTCTATGATTCGGTGTACACATCTGGACATAAATAACACTTTCTATAATTCGGTGTACACATCTGGACATAAATAACACTATTTATAATTCGGTGTACACATCTGGACATAAATAACACTTTCTATAATTCGGTGTACACATCTGGACGTATATTAAGCTATCTATAATTCGGTGTACACATCTGGACGTATATTAAGCTTTCTATTATTCAGTGTACACACCTGGACATAAATAACACGTTCTATGATTCAGTGTACACATCTGGACATATATTAAGCTTTCTGTAATTCAGTGTTTACATCTGGACATAAATAACACTTTCTATAATTCAGTGTACACATCTCTACATAAATAACACTTTCTATGA
This sequence comes from Parotoplana pacifica, assembly GCA_034780595.1. NCBI lineage: Eukaryota > Metazoa > Platyhelminthes > Proseriata > Otoplanidae > Parotoplana > Parotoplana pacifica. The sequence goes on along the minus strand of JAUYWI010060568.1, from coordinate 1,558 downwards.
TTCAATGTTTACATCTGGACATATATGAAGCTTTCTATAATTAGATGTACACATCTCTACATAAATAACACTTTCTATGATTCAGTGTTCACATCTGGACATATATGAAGCTTTCTATAATTAGATGTACACATCTGGACATATATTAAGCTTTCTATAATTACGTGACACATCTGGACATAAATAACCCTTTCTATGATTCAGTGTACACATCTGGACATAAATAACACTTTCTATAATTCAGTGTACACACACTATTGAAAAATCAATAATTTCAAATATCTCAGCAACAGAAATACATACCTAGCTACTAAATTATTTTTTGTATGAAAGATATTAACTTTAGTGACATAATTGGGAAATATAGCATTCATATCTATCATAAATGCTAAGTAATAAAAAGTGTGAAAACTCAATAATTATTGTCAAATTTTAGGACACCAATCTAAATAATATTTAAATCAGTGAATCATTTTATGTAATCAACTTTCCACTTGGCAACTGTTGGTAGAGTCACCAATATGACATACAAATCTATCTATCTTGTTTTCTGCCTTGTGGCATGACTATGGATTCCGCTTTCTCCACTGTTCACTCTCACGTCCCAATTGCTTAAGATCTGAATATGACACTCTTACAAGATCCGTTAACATGATTTCCTCGGTTTGCCTTGGCTCCTTTTTCCTAGAAGCCTGCCTTCAATGACTGTTTTCAGCAGCTTATCTCTTCTGAATATGTAACCTATCCAATTTTTGCGGATCGTAGTTGAGCATTTCAGTGGCCATCAATCAGGAGGAACTTGTCTTTATTAGAAACATTCTTAAGGTGTTCTAGTCACGTCTGATTTCGTTCATTTCCATTTCGTAGGTCGCACTTTCCTATACAAGACAATAGACACTCACTATCACTATATTGTATATGGTGATCGATATGACTCGTTCCCTGTGATATTATCCTTCTAAAATTGGTATGTGGGTGTGTCCAGAAGGATGCCACTTTTCTTATAGTGCACCAGATGCCGTTGTCTTACTTTGTGGTTGAAAGTTCTGAGTCCTTCCTAGTGTTTGTTAAGTTCAGTCATCACTGTGGCGGTCAATTTTTGCGTATTGATTTTATTACCATTTCTCCGAAGCATCTTTCGCTGGTGTTTGCACGATTGATGTTCTAGGTGGTTGAATTTTTTGCCAAGTTTGTCGTCTTTTATCCTTCTTGTGAGATCTTCTATCTTTGCGCTTTATGTATCTTTTTTCTCGTCTTCTTTGGATCTCCAATATCTGTGTCCTTTGCATCAGCCGAGACCTTTATTATTAGAATCAATCCAGAGCACCCTCGTGTCGGACTAGTATACCGTCGTGACCTGATCACTCAGCTTCCAAATCGAAAGACTGAGGTCATTGTGGCGCCATTGCGTAGTAGCCACGCACCCATCCTAGCTTCATACCGGAATCAGTCTGGCCAGAGAAGTTCATCTACGTGTACCCATTGCCTCGATGGGGACGAGAGCTTGGAGCACGGGTTTCCACAGTGGGGGGGGGGGGGGGGCCTGGGCCCCACCATA
>JAUYWI010060557.1:0-15983 GCA_034780595.1 Parotoplana pacifica | reverse complement strand
AACCGAGAAGGATGGAGAAAGTGGATGCCATAGAATTGAACCTGCCTAATAACTGATTCGGCAGAACACTATAGATACTGCAGCAGAGATAGATAGGAAATGTTCAGCGTGTCTATAAAGAAACGCAACACGAATTAATAAGATTTCTATTGTAGTTTATTTGAACAATAACAAATGAAATAATAGAATAACATTAAATTTCTTAGGTATTACTTTAAAATAACAAAACTAATGGTCTTTATGTACGATAATTTTCAAAAGGTTCACCAATCTTTGTCACTGCAACGAACAGATCGACAAACTTTCCTGCAGTGATCATTGTAAATCTCGCCAATGAACATCCCTAATTTCAGTCCTCAGCTGATTGATAGTCCGAGGATTGGAACTATAAACTCGGTCTTTTTGGACCCCCTCCCATAGGAAGAAATCGCAGGGGATTAGGTCTGGTGATCGAGCTGGCCAATCAAATTGGCCTACGTCGCCCAATCCAGGCACCCGGGAATGTGCCATTGAGTCCTACTGACGCACAATCAAAGCATAATGAGGTGGCGCGCCATCTTGTTCTGGAAATTTGGGCATGAGCCAGTTGTGTAGCATGTGAAGGTACGTATGCATGTCGACTGTGCCATCATAGGCATATTCACAGATATCCCGTGCAGAGATTTCTTTGATAAAATGTTAATAATTCGTGTGGCGTCCCTGTATACAAGGAAAGTAGCAAATCATGTCATTTAAATTAACAAAACATTAATTTTCTCTACAATTTGCATTTAATATGTAAGTTTAGCTAAACCTGGGAGCATAGATAGAACAACCTGCAATAGAGATAGATACAGTCTCTTCAGGATCGCCTCGCCAAACCAACCAGAGCTGAATCATAAAACAAAGCGACGAAATGATGGTATTGGATTCCTGAAAACTATGAATTACCTGGCTCCATAGTTAGAGAAATGCAATCTGGATCAAACTGACTTCAAACGAAATTTTTTAATAATAAATAGGCAAAAACTACTGTTGTTGTCTCTCAAATACGTTGGTACTATCACGTTTCAAACATGCTATTAGGCTACTAATTACTAATAACAAATGTCCCTACAGATTGAAATGGAAAAATTCAAGCGGGAAATCTTTGTGGACTAATAAGAGAAACTGCTGTGCAGCATTTCATATGCTACAGCAAATATTCGATTAACGATGCTTAACTCTACTAATACCGACAAAATAACGACATTCGAACAACAAATAGAGTCTGCCATGGAATGCAGAAAACAAGCCGGGATATACTTAATTATCAAATCTGAAACTATATTTGAAAACAAAGCGCCTAGGTATCTGACAATTATTTTCATCCAAAATGTACAATTTCCCTTAGGGAGGGAGGGAGAAATCTCTCGGTCGAGTATTTGCATAGTTATTAGTGGATCCCAAGTTTAAAAAGCTCTGTTTAGACACAAGAAAATCTACGGACAAGCCATGAGGCTGATGTTGGAAAACAATATCATATCCAACTGATCAATGCGGAGTTCAAAATAAAAATTGTGCAACACTTCGATCACACGGAGTGTTTACTAATCTCACTGAACAACAAGCAACAAGTAGTTTTCCTACATCACCAAAACGTGGGGTTGTGGTTTTATAGAATAACAGAATATAAAAGATGTGCCTCTGTTTCTAGGTCCACAGCAGAGGTATTTAATATCTTAACCTCAACAGATATGTCAACATCAATCTACCTCAACATATACGTCAACATCAACCTACCTCAATAGATACGTCAACATCAACCTACCTCAACAGATACGTCAACATCAACCTACCTCAACAGATACGTCAACATCAACCTACCTCAACAGATACGTCAACATCAACCCACCTCAACAAATACGTCAACATCAACCTACCTCAACAGATGCTTTGAATGCCTGAGCCTTGAACACAATCTTGACCGAATTCACGGTGATCCGAACACCATCGAGCACCCGATCCATCATGCCATACTTGCCCGAGTTGGTCCTGCAATTGAGAAGAACACAAGACCGTTCATTGATTGAATAAGTCTCACTCATTCAAAAACTGCTGAATCTGAATTCTATTGAATAAATGACATAGCCCTCGGAAAGGTCCCTTGAGGCTAAGGGGACACTGTAATTTCCCCCTTGGTGACCAAGAGGAAATCTGCAAAAATTCAGTGAAAGCTTACACAAATGGAGTTGGTGCCATAGATAATGGACAAACTTGTAGCAGATTGGACGATGGACAATGACCCTGAAATCCAAACTTTTACATCTCACATCACTGGAAACCATAGCAACCAGGACGCCACTCTCATTCATCGAAACTAGGAAGAAAAGATCATGTGGTACACCCTCACCAATATGGCTTACGACCACACTCCTATGATTGAACTGAGACGCTCTCCTCAACTTAGATTACAAAAAAATCGAACAACTAAGTGGGCCTATAGAAAGGCAATCTGGGAAGCTTTTCAAATAGAAATTAACAAACAAACGAACAAATTCGAGCTAATGTCATCTTCAGAAATTCTATTACCTGAGCAGCTATAACTAAAATTCCTCAAATGTGGTGGAATAAGGAAGCGGAACAGGTTATCTCAGAACGCAACAAAGTCAACAGACAGTTTAACAAATCTCCAAAAATATATGACCTCCGAAAAAAAATTGGATATAAAACTCTGCAGCAGTCCAAAGCCAAAGAAAAAGCATGGAAAGAATTCATTCGAAATGCTCCACCATTGTAGTACCAAAGGTGTTGATTGCTTCTTAAATCTATGCAACCTAACCTGGCAGCTCAAGCAAACTCCAGGAGACTGGAAACAGACCACCATGATTTCTATTCCTTTGTGTCTGGTCAATTGGGTCAAAGCTTTCCTCAGTGACTGCAAAGCCAATGTCAGAATTCAAGACACCGCAAGCAAATGTCTTCCTTTTAAGCAGAAATGCCCACAAGGAACTGTTCTCAGTTTAGCTCTCTTTCTCCTCTTCATCAATGACCTTGCTCTCAAACTCACTAAACATCACCCCAGCCCAGCCCAACATCACAATCTCTCTCTTCGTAGATGATCTGGCAGTCATGAGCCAAAAACCGTAATATAACCACAGCAACTCAAAAAAGGCAAAAGAGTAGAAGATGACAATCGGAATGTCTATTGATAACTTTTGACCCTGCTCTAAGCAAAGCAAAATTAAATCTCCCAGTTGCTGGAAAAGATATTACAAATAATCCATATCCACGATTTCTTAGAGTCATAGTCGACAGACAATTGACATGGAAGAAACATTGCCAAAATATTGCTACGACCATGACATAACGACTCGGACAACTATGAAACATCAGTGGAAGATCATGGGGCACGAATGAAAAGATCCCAGAACCATATACCTTGGATATATTCGTGCCAAAACAGACTACTGTTCAGCCATTTATCTCCATTCCACGTCCCAATCAAACCAAAACATCATTATTAGAAAACAAAATCAAGCAGTGAGAATCTTCTACCCCAATACACAGTCCTGAAAAAGAAAAAATTCTTCTGCTAACATGAAGGCGTGCACCGCTTATGAGAAACACATGCATCTGTCCGAGGATAGATTTCCAACATCATCAAAAAACTCACCTCAAAAGAGACCGGAATTGGAAAATAACTGCTGCTAGAATTAGCAAGGAAACTGAACTTGACCAACTAAAAACAAGAGCTAATCCATACCAATTCTAAACAACCAAGTCAAACTGATAGATCAAATTCCTGAAATGGAAAAGAACACGTAGACAATGAAGAAAAACTTGGAAAAATTATCAACAACCATCTCCAAGCAGCATGCGTCATTTACAGTGATGGCTCAACTATCCAAGGAGGTTGGCAAATACTGCAGCAGCAACAGAGCTGAAATAGAACGTGCTCTTGACACCAATAATACCAACCCATCAGCTGCCTCTAAGAATAAACGAGTGCGCCATCACTCGTCTTAAATCTATAAAATCAGGATAACTAAATATGTGAAAACATCCATGGTCTTCTATCACAACTAAGCTCAAAAGACTTCGAAATAATTATACAATGGGTCCCAGACCACAGGCATCAAAGGAAATGAAAATGCTGATATTTTAGCGAAAACAGGCTCCAGTCATGACCAAATAAACAGTTCATGTGATTTCTCAACAGCCAAAGCAGTCATACACCGTTTACCAAATATCTATGGACCTCCAACTACAAGGACGCGACTTTGAAAAATCCTAATAGCCCCATTCAATGGCATTACAACATCACCAAAAGGAAATGCCCCTGCCAACCCCAACCTCTTTGATAGAGAAACACAAGTCATCATCAGTCAGCTCAGAACTGGACACCTCCACCGAATCGGCAAAAGGAGTTCTCCCATCTGTCCTAAATGTCAAGCAGATAATTTCAATATTGTCCACCTCTTTGAATGATGCCCTGCCCTTTATTATCAATGGATTTCACAGAACATCACCCAACCGTCTTATCTATGATCCTGATGGAATTGTGTCCTACGAGAACTTTTTGGCCAATAGGCCTCTCATTCATTGGGTGGAAGAAGAAGATAGACTGCATAATATTATAGCGTAGGTATACCACAGAGCAAATACTTAATGCACTATGCATTGGAAAGATTAGGCAACCACTAAATTCAAACAATATCGACCCATTTCGTGTTCAGTTACAAGCGACTCATTGGCTACTTCCCAAAAATTCCATTTTGTTTTTTTAAACTTAAAATACCAACTAGTAGGGCATTAAACATCAGCTGATTTCAAATAAGTGGTACCTAACCGATAATGATAACAGTCATCTCAGTTGAAATTAACTGACGATGTAGTATTCATTGTATGTAGATGTGTGCTGTGTTTGTTCAGAACATTCGAGCAGAAATGGCTATTGGTTGGCATTCTGGTAGTCGTAGAATCAGTTATCTAATTCTTGACTTAATTATAACAAACATAATTGACAACAGACAACCCCCATAGCCAGGATGTAGCAATGTAAAGCCTGGCAGGCCACACAAATGAATCGATTATTTCATCAAACAATAACAAGCACATGGCCAGCAACTGAATGAAACGGGACGTCAACCCGTCGCCTAATTGGCAGCTACGGGTACTCATTAACTAAATAACGCAAAGTTCCACCCAAGCGATCACCATGATTGCGTTGATGGTTAGCTGAGATTAATACAAATACAAGTTGAACAATAGAAACAACTACATAGACAACACACTGGCATCAATTAATGGGCGCTAAATAATTATAATTCAGGGGGAACAAAAATTAGGAACATTAGCAGAAAAGAATTTAGATTAGAAAATACAAAAACTAAAAATATACAGCTAAGGAAATGTTATCTCTGTTGATACCATACGCTGGGTGTTTGAAATTCTTCTTCTTCTGGGACGCTTTCCAGTGCACTCCACTGACACCAGAGGAATGGACACATCACAGTTTGGAGGCCCTTAGCCGTGATCCCCAAATGTGGATGCATTTCTGGTAGTCAGTAACATGACCAGAAATTCACCGCTTTTTATAATATGCATGCACAATCCTTTAGGCTAGACTGTCTAGCATTGGGACACCTAGGCAGGTGGTGAGTTGGCCTGTCTCTGAGCACTTTTGGACAGTCAAATGAAGGACACACACCGGATTCAAACCGGGTACCTCCTGATCAGTAGTTAGTGTAGCTACCGGTTGTGATAGGAGCAAGAAGCGTTAATGTACCAACATGAAGTGCTAACTACACCGCTGACAACATGCAGATTCGGATAGTGAACCAAAACAAAAGAGTTCTGTTGTACAATTGGTTCAGATTTACAATTTACAAAATCCATATCATCCTAAAATGATTAATTTTTTAAAGAAAAAATTATACTCTTTCAAATGGGCCATATAAAATTGTCGTATTAATCAAATAGAGAGACAACTCCACAAATGAATAGAACCACCTGTAGAGATAGTGACTCCTCAAGATGATCGATTACAACCTGAAGAGGGTCAAACCTGGTCAGCTTTCAATGGACTCAGGCCACTGGTGCCATGACAACGATAACCAAATAGTCAATGTGCGCTATAATATGCCCTGGTTGAATGTAATGTACTGAGGATGTATTGATAGTTAGATGCTCGTACCTGAAATTTTAAGTGCACTTACCGATAGCTTGGCACAGGACCAGAATTGGGTTTGCGGGGTTCCTCTAGAGCCTCGATCTCCACAAACACCTGATCCAAATGCTGTAACACAAAATCAGAGAAATGAACAAGACCAGTGTTAGATCATCTCAGCAAATTAACCAGGGTGATAAGAAATCGATTTAAAATTTCTATGATTTGACAGTTAACTCTGCCAAACTTGCACATGTCATTTTAGTTGCATCTGCCGCAAAAACCTCAAATCTTGTTTGCAAATAAAACATTCAATACTAAGTTGACAAGTGATGGTTGTACTTTGACCCTGAGAAGTGCTAGAAAGATTATTAACTCAGCGACAATCTCATAACAAACAATAGAATAAATATTAATACCACACATACCACCATAATTGGCTGACTCTTGAGCTTAGTCCATTGAATCTAAAAGAATATTGAAACACAATTAAAATTATGCACACATGGAACAAAAGGGCACTCTCCTACAATGTCCCCAAAAAAGACATCACTTCAAACATTGAAATAAATACACTAAACTTCATCCTAATCACATAGATATTTTATTGAAAACTCAACCTCTTGACCCTTAAATCGATAGTGATGCTATAGGAATGGCTACCTTGACTGAGACCTTGTTGCAGACCACTTTGTTCAGCAGAAGCCACGTGGGCAGGTCCAACAGCTCCATTAAAGCGACCTCATCAAGTTCCAGATTTGTCAGGTCACCTTCCCCTTTCACTGCTGATAGTTTGAGCTTGTCTGGAGAGAGATTCTTGGCGAATCTAAATAGAAGACGTTAAAATTACAAATTTTATTTCCCAAACAGCCTTTTCATATTTATTAAAATTATAAGAATGAACAATAAATTATCACTAATAGTCATTAGCAAATCAAGAATTGTTTTAGCAATACCCATTGTATGTATGTCAATAAAAAGGATAGATGTGTATATACTTTAACTGGTGGTTTTATAATAGTATACACTACTTTTCAACAATCTTCTTCAAGGTGTGCAAAACTAGAAATCAAAAGCTTACAATACAGCAATTAAATATCAAATGAATGTATGCTGAATACAGAATAACCAAGAAATAGAGTCAAAACGAACATTTAGGTTGCAGCATTGATAAGTTCTATACCTTTACAACCATCATGGGGTTTATCAACTCTTCATTGATAACCCTATTTTTATGTGTGCCTGATAAAGGGGGGTGTCTAGACCCCCCTAGAATATCATACTATACCTGGATGGATTGAGCTGAAATTTGGTACATACACAGGTAACTTGGAATGTTTTAGAGTAAATGATTTTTTTTAAATCTAAGGAAGACATTAGACATAAAGTGAATTTCTTCAAATATAAATGGCTCTATTTGATTTAAAATAGCTTGCTATTAGTTTTTATGTTATTCATAGGGCTGCTGGAAGGATTTTTGCGCTAAAATAGAATTTCAGAAAAAAGCAGAGGACAGACATCTTTGTCATAAATTTGGATAAAACTTGACTGTTTTACTTGACACAGTTATGACATACCAGATAAAGAATAGATGCACCAAATATGAAGGCATTTACAATGAACTGTTCCTATGTATAAGGAAATTCAATTTCTTATTTTTCCTATCTAAATATCTTGTGTTTTCATATATAGAAAATTTTTGTAACCAAAATGTCCATGTTTTTGGAGCATTATCATTTTCAAAGGTTAGAAAAGATCTATCATTGAAACAAAAAACTTCTCAAGGTTGCCCTCTGTGGACAAAATCAATAAGAGTTTCTAACATATCTACCATATGTGTGGGTAATGTTGATTTCAGGATTGACTTTTTTAAAAGTAGACTTTTCAAAAGATAACACAAATAAAATCAGTAAGACCAATATGTTTGAGTTTTGGATTCTACTGCATTGGATTGGATGTTTTAGACTCAAAATTATACATTGGGAGGGAGGTTATCAACCTCACTAAAAAATCATACCTGCAATGGTTTAATTGTGTTGAAATCAGGTAAAAATGTACTTTAGAAAAAATCATCAATAGAAAACATGATGAAGGGGCCAATGGCTCCTATCTTTCTCAAATCTGAGATTTGGAATTAAGAAGGCATTAGAAATAAAATACTTATTAAAATTGAATGCTTCAAATTTATAGTTGCTGTCTATGAGGCCCAGCATACTAGGGCAGGTCCATAAAAACATATAAAGGGCTCTAACTGACCTTCGAATGATTTCATGCTTTAAAGTTGAATTTGAGAATAATGCATTTTTAACATAAATTTATAATTTGTCTGACTGATCAAGAAATGGCTGACCAAATGTAAATGCAGATTAAATCATAAAATTTTAATTATATATTTTATAAGTATCTTCTGTCAATTAAAAATATCTAAAAAATAATTATGAAAAATACACATTTAGTCTGACTGATACACTGTTCTTTCAAATTCAATTATTTCTTTTAAATTTAGTGTTTTATAAAGGTATTTCTATCTCTCTTAAGCAATAATGTTATATTATGCTGATATTGACCCATGGCTGTAAGACCTGAACAAATGTGGTTTCTCAGGCTCATGCTCATACTGCAGAAAAGACAAATGACAGTTTTTTACAGAGGCTAGGAACAAAAATATTTCTCATTGATACTATAAGAACAAGACAAGTAGGTTCTGTTGGACATGTCATGAGAAAAGGTGGAATTGAGACATTGGATAAGACTGGAAGGATTTGTTAAAAAAGGGTAGAGGTTGACCTAGTGAGAACTTTATTAGTAGTCTGAAGCAGTGGATTCATCCAGAAATGAGAGATGTTGAGGTGATAAGGAGGACTATGGATAGAACTGTTTGACAAACCATGGATTTCTAAAACTGGAAAAATCAATTCTATTTGGCAGACCAAAGCAAATTTGGATTGTTTTAAATATATATTTCATTCTTTTTTTTACTTTTGAAATATTTGTAGTTGACATCATTTATTTGTGTATTACTTAGAAGTGTTTCAAATTAATTTTTTAAGATTTAGTATGTATTTACATATGGCTGACCAATTCTAAATTGGTCAGACTGATTCATCATCATTATCATTTATTTTTTTATTTGTTTTATCAGACAAAATTTCCATTTAATAAATTTCTCTCTGCTGTAGGATATCATTTAGCCACCAATATTTTGATCATTTTATGGAATGTAATATATTTTCATTCTTTAGAAAGCTAAGTTTACAGGGCTTTAAGGTTAGATATCAGCTATTAAATGTTAATGTCTTTAACTAAATAAGATTAACTTCTATTAGTTAACAAAGGAAGCTAAAGATAAGGATAATCTGGAACTGTCCCATGCACTATTCCATTAAAGTGAGAGAGAAGTTAAACACATATATGGAATGGCTCTGGGAGAAGAAGACAGAGAAAAAACACATGAGACCTACCTGGCTTGAGTATGCTTTACCCTTCCAATATTAACAACAGCAACTAGGTATATATCTATAAATCAATAAGTCTCAGAAAATATCTGAGTGCACTTTTGGCTCTAAGTTTAAACTAGTATGTTTACATGAGCTTCCATAATTAGAAAGTTCAGCAAATAGAAATTTTTACCTGCTAATAGCAATTTTTAGTTAAGTATTTAAAAACTAATTAAGAAAATATCTCTTATGAAAGTAAAAATATTTATAGCATTAGTAAATTTAAATTAATAAGAAAATAAACTTTATAATGATACCAAGATAGATACATACTCATAGGTAAAGTTACAAATGCTTAAAAAGCGAATTTGACATTAGATTACTCTGTCATCATTTGTTTAACAAATAAATCCAATGTTAGAAACTCATATTTAAATTATTGTACTAAATTTAAATTATTCCAATTGGTAGATTTTTTCATGCTGATTTCAAATCTTTCCATTTTATGAAAATGCATCTAGTAGTTTCAGAAATATTAATTTTTCTGGAAGATTATCCAATATATCTTTGAAACTATTATGTGACTCTATATAAATAAGAAATTATAATATCTTAACTTTTAATTAATGTATTTACCAAAGAGCCTATGTATATCATTAAATAGCTAAACATATATTTAAATAAAATAAGGGGGCTGGGGATGAATTTATAAAGGGGCAAATCTGGAAATATTTTCACTAATTAACCTTAAATGGCTGTAACTCAAAACTAATTGAGATAGAAAGCTGATTTAATATTCTAATTAATCCAGACAATCTGGAGAATATTTTTTGTGTTATTTTTTAAAGTATAACAGTGTTTTGATTTGCAGATACAGTCTTCAGAAGCTTATCAAAAAATGTATACCAAAATTGATCTTCAAAACTTTTCCTATATTTTTCAGGTCACTCACTTTTAAACTTTGGTAACATTTTTTTAATATCAATGACATAAATTTTACACATATTAAATAATAGCCTTGTGAATAAACTCTGTCAGTGGTAAGAGCCATTTTAAAAATGCCAGGACCAAATACAGAAATATACTAAATAATTATAGATCATTGTAACTCAAAAACTAATTGAGATAAAAAACTAAATTAATCTTCAAATTAATTCAGACAATCTGAAGAATATTTGGTGTTATTTTTAAAGTATAATAGTGTTTTGTTTTATGGATAGTCTTCAGAAGTTTATTAAAAAAAGGTTTCCCATATATTTCAGGCCACTCATTTTTAAACTTTAATAATATATTATTATATCTATGACATATCTATTTTATAAAATTAAATAATAGCCTTGTCCATAACCTCTATCAGTGGTAAGAGCCATTTTAAAATATGGGGTTGAATCTGGAAATGCCAGGTCTAAAAATACCAAAATATTCTAATTAATTTTAGATTGTAAATCAAAAATTAATTGAGATAGAAAGCTGGTTTAAGATACTAATTAATCTAGACAATCAGGTGGAATGTTTTGGTATTATTTTTAAAGCATAAAAATATTTCATTATGAAGCTACAGTTTTCAGAAGTTTATTAAAAAGTATACAAAAAATTATCTTCTTAATAGGGTTGGTGTGGGAGAATCAAGAAATACTTCTACTAATAAACTTTAAACATGTCTTTTGTTATATATATATTATTCTTGATAAAATATATCTGAACTGACATATGCCTTTTTCATGTATACAATGCTAGATTTTTTAATTTCCAGATTTACCCCACTTAGACTTAGAGGTGAATCTGGAAGGGTAATATTTTTTATTTTTTTACTCTAAAAAACATTGTAGTGACAGCAAGTTTTTTGAAAATTGTAAACAACCTAATGCAACATCAGAGCTTTTAATTGTGAAAATTTATTTTTTTATTAATAAATGAACAATAAAAAAATAGCAAAACCCCTATACTTATATAAAAAAGATACTATAATTTTTAAATAATTTGTATTAGTATAATTTTTTTAAATAAAATATTTAACTTTTGTCTAAAGTAACTAAATATATCATATTTTATAATTAATTAAATTGGTACTATAGTTCAAGAGTTATGCTAGTTTTTAGATTAGAACAATACATACATAGATCTAGATCATAAAAGAGATAATGGAAAAAATAGGTTATAAAATCTTTTTTTTAAATAAAGCATTACTTTTGGACTAATTGACTAATTTTAATAAAATATAAAGATTTGAACTCAGGTCAGAACAATTATATCTAACTTTCTATTATATATTAAAAATAAAAATTCTTAAAATTAACAAACTATTAATTATCATTTATGGAAGCTTATTCATTCATGGTGGATATACCTGGTATTAACCAAAGCTCCAACTTTTCCTTTACTCCTCTATTGAACTCTGATTCTGTAAATAAAATATTACATCTGATAGGTACTCCTACATATCATTTAAAACTAGATTGTTTATCTTTTTTGTATTACTACTAACTAGCCCTATTAAAAATCTAAGTTGCTACTAGGCTTGCCAGTCCTACATTTTTGTAAGCCTAGTTGATATTTCCTTTTTTTATTTTCATTCTGACTCTGAGATGCCTCTCTGGTTTTACTTTTTTTTATCTTTATAAATGACCAATAGCCCTGAAAGAGATAACAACGCCCAATAGAAGGAATAATAAAAACAATATCTTATTTCATACCTGGACAAAGGTTTTAAAATTTGGTTTTTAAACAATGCTGCCATATCGATGGGCAGCCGATATCATTCCCTATTAGAAATTACAAGGCACATATCAGCTGCTACATAACTTTTTATAAAACCGAAACTAATTTTGAATAGTCTTGAAAATATTTCATATAATTTGATATTACATAACACAAATCAATGCAAGAAGGAGGTAACATTGGAACAAAAAGGATTTTAAAGAAACCATTTACAAATGTTATGGCATGTTTTATTATTAAAAGTGGTTTTTATTAAGAAAATAAGAAACATGCTACTAATTTTTTCAGTTACACAAAAGTGATTATGTAATGTATAGCGCCTATAAAAATAAAAATATTCACCAAGCGCAGACTATGAACAAACTAATACAATACAATTGCTTTAGAATACGTGCAGTTAAGTACATGTTGAAATTTATTGAGCCAGTGTTTTTTCGAGTTGAAAAACGCCTTTGAGAGTTCTATGTACTCTCTGAATATTCCATTGGCTTGCGGATGATAACTGGTAGTTCTATGTTTGTGAAAACCTACAAATTTCAACAGTTATCAAAAATTCAGATTCAAACTGTCCACCATGGTTAGCAACCACAAAAATTTTAACTCCAAATCTGGAAACCCAAGTATACACAATAACAATTGCGACATTTAAGTTTCTCCATTTGTATTACATCTGATATATCAGCTGTAAACAAATGGAGAAACTTCAATTCATCCAGTGCGCCTGTTTATCTTTCTTAGAAGATAACGAGAAACTGGCTGCATTACGTCATATTTTTTGGAATCAGGTATAGGTAAATGGTTCTAAACTGTCAATTTGGACTGTAACAAATCATCAAGATGGAAAATTAAATGCTTGAACTGCAATTTTTGTATGACGAGAAATTTTCTATTGCTGACAATCCAGAAAAGAATCTAAAATAAAATTCTTTGATTTCGTTTGTCATATTAGGCCACCAATAACGTTAAGTATTGAAAACGCAATGTTTTTCTAAAACTGAAATATTCCTAACAATGATAATGTTTCAAAACATGAGGTTGTAAATATTGTCAAATAAAAGGTCTTGTATAAGCTAAAGACGTACAAAACCTATTCAGAATCATTCAATTTGTATAATTTCAGACTTTCTTTTTCAAATAGGTCCTTTTTGATTGCTCAGAAATAATCGAAGGTATATCTACATGAAATTCGGCTTTTATATTATGCACTTCGTAGTGTATGGTGACTGAGCATCTGTAATATATTCTGAAATAATTCTTTCATAGTTACTCTGAAGATTCTGCACAAATGGCTTGTGATCACAGAACAAAGGAGTTTGTCTTTCTTCAATTAAAGTTCGAAAGTGAAGAATCAAAAGATATACGGAAGAAAGCGCTCGGTCAAAAGTCGAGTACTTCTTTGAGAATCAGATAATTTCTTACTAAGCGTTCCTAGGGGCACTATTTCATCTTTACCAACTTGGTGAAGAACTCCTTCAAAACTGTAATTTAAAGTATCTGTAACTAAATGGTATAATAAACAATTAGGGTGGTCAGGATGTTAAAGAATAATCTTTTAACACAAAATGAGATTTTAGTTTTTATCAATATTAATTATATAAACAAGAAATGCATTTCTTGTCCATATAATTAATATTGATAAGGTTTATTGAATTAAATTACAAAATTGGATTGTGCAAAAAACGGTAAAACCATTATCTTGGTTGAATACCCTTAAGATACCTTTAAAATACAAATGAAATAAAAATATAAATGAAATAAAAATACAAATACAAATTTAGAGTGAAATACATAAAACTTACATTAATGACAGTGGTCCCAAGGACTGTCCCTTGTGGTACTCCAGAAAGGCCTGCAATATCCAAACCTAAAACTATAAAAATCAAAGATTCAAACCTAATAGAAAATAAAAATACAAAAATTAAGTAAACATAAAAAGACAAATAATAAATTAATCATATAAACTAATATAGATGATCCCTCCGAATGATATCCGCTTCTTTAATAAGTAATTCTATCATGTCTCTCCCTGAACTTAGGATGGAAACTCGACAGGAGGACCGGGGAGTTCTTATGGTGTTGATAGACATTGGATTCTTTCCAGCTGAGGAGCTATCTCTTATACTCTGGCGGATGAATCTCACAGAGCTTTCAACATAGAATTTTTGCAAGTAGATCACAATTTTACGGAGAGATAACACCATCTTTAGGACTTTTTTAATTAGTCAAATAATACTTGTTTGATTGTACAACATCAATACATGATTTTCTTAAATTTAGATCTAATAAAAAAGGCATAAAAATACTAGCATTATTTACCCATGTATAGTTAAATAATAGGTATACTGATCTCTAATTACAATAATCTAAATTATCCTTTTTTAGCTAAGTATTATGATAGTTGGGTTAATTAAGAGTAAAACGATTAAGTCTGTCAAAAACAAAATGGAACCTAAGCAACAATAGTTGTTTTGTAAATATACAATGATCTTATACAAAAAACACTCAATGCGCATACAGTATCCTATCTAATGAATTTAATAATTATTTTTGGATTATACTAACTAGTGATTAGTAATTCGTGCTTATTAACAGACGCCGGCTAAGCTGGTCAATAGTTAAATTTTCAACTATACTAGTTACCTAATTAACTTAGGTATCTATGAGTTCTATAAATACCATTGCATATGGTAGTACCTACCAAAAGTATCAGTTAATCTGAATTTATTTTTATAATTCTGATCTCACCTGTTATTTAAAAAAATTCAGCAAATGCAGTTTTCTTCAAATAATCCGGATGGCGGTCAATCCATGAATACGAACGTCATACAACATGCCCAATGCCACAAAATATTAGGTATAATACACATGATCATAGGAGCTCTGATGATAATTCTCGAAGTGGCTGGAATTGCAACTGCGCCCCTGCTTCTTCAAGGATATATAGGAATCTACACGGGCATCATTTTGATTGTAGTGGGAGTCTTGTCATTTCTAACCGGGACAAGAAATTCTAATTGCTGCCTTGTTGCAACTTTGGTCATAACTATTATAGCAGCGATATTTGCATTTTCTGGATTATGTAATGCTGGTGCTGAATTAACGGCGAGACTTATCCATCGAGCCTTAAGCGTCTATCCAGCTATGAACAGAAAATTTCGCTATTCAAACTCAGCTTTACAGTATAATATTTGGAAATCGGGCCTCGTTCTTATGTTCTGTATAATAGAATTCATTGTTTGTATTGTCCACTCTGGAATTTGCTGCTGTGATAAGAATTGCTGTTGCCATGGGACCCCTCCGTCACAAACTGTACCAAATACCGTTGCCACGTACGTTGTCTCTGGCACTGCTGCTAACCAAACAACCAACTCCACCAATATTAATATTAATAGCAACACCAATTTCCAATCGCCGAATCAGCCAGTTCAATATGTCGCAACACCTCAATATCAACCACAAGGCGTTCAATTATATCCTGCAGCACCTCAATATGAACCACCACCGCCTGCCCCTGTACAACCGCCAAGTTACCAACCAATGGAAAAGTTTTAAACACGTCTATCTATCAATTCAAGAGATACACTCTATCCAGCTATGAACAGAAAATTTGGCTATTTAAACTTGTCACAACGTTTGACCACTTGTAAGATATCAAGAACTAACAACCGTTTTGCAACTAAAACTTTATTCTTCTGACT